>JANIPN010000006.1:570366-584014 GCA_027478595.1 Erythroxylum anguifugum
ATTATTATTATTATTATTATTATTATTTGTGTTTAGTATTCTTAGTGTTATTTGCATTTATTTTAGCTATATCTTGAGATTTGGGTATTTTTATTATTATTTTTACTTAGTGCTTTTATTTCTTCGTTACTTGTCTTTTCATTTATTTTCTGTTTTATGAATTGTTTCTGTTACCTGCATCATTCGTATTATTGTCTCATTTGCATGTATGTCCACCGGAAACAACCTCTCTACTATGTAGGGGTAAGGCTACGTACTATCGGACCTCCCCAGATCCTACTTCATTGCGGGATTTCGGACTGGGTGATGATGATGATGATGTAGCAAAGTGTTTAGTTCTTTATTTTCTCCATATTAGCTCAAATTTGTTTTTTTATTTTAGGAGAGTTTTATTTTGTGGGAATATACGCAAATTTATATCCTCATTATGCTTAGAGGATTTAATTTTTACTCTTCTCTGTTATAGTGAATTTTTTGCTCATCCTCATTCGTGGAAATAGCCTACTTGGGTGAACTACGTAAATCCTTGTGTCTTATATTTATTACTATTCTTGCCCAAATTTATTTCACTTATTGCTTATCTTGATCTCGATCTTGCTTCCACTATCAACTTATATCATAACAAGTGGCATCATAGCTACTGTTCAAGATGTCTACTGTTACAAAATTTGATATCGAGAAGTTTGATGGCAATATTAGTTTTCCATTTAGAGGTCCATATGAAGGTTGTTCTCACCCAAAATGGATTGAAGAAGGCTCTAGATGAGAAATCAAACAAACCTGAGTCAATGATTGATGAGCAATGGGAGGAGTTAGATGAAAAGGCGCTTTCGGCGATCCAATTTTGTCTTTCCAAGGAGGTGCTTTGTGAGGTGGTCTATAAAACCACTACTGTCAAACTTTAATTAAAGCTCGAGTCCCTATACATGACCAAGAGTCTAGCGAACAAGCTCAGTCTCAAAGAGCGTTTGTACACATTTCGTATAGTAGAAGATACTCTCATTCAATCTCATCTTGATGAGTTCAATTCAATTATTATTGACCTAGAAAATTTAGATGTTATAGTTGATGATGAGGACATGGCTGTTTTATTGGTTGTCTCTTTACCATCTACCTATAAACACTTCAAGGAGATTATTGTATATGGAAATAATGATACGTTGTCTTTTGAGGATGTCAAGTCCAACTTGTTGTCAGGTTCATTCATATGATAAAGCCAAGAGCTTATTTGTAGGGGTAAAACGGTTGAAAAAGGGAGTACAAACAAAAAGAAATCTAAGTCAAAATCTAGGGGACGTAATTCCAAGGCCTGTCGATATTGCAAGAAAATTGGGAATGATATTTCTGAGTGTTATAAATTGAAAAATAAAAAGGAGAGAAATGAAAAGGGAAAGCAACCTAAAAAACGACTGCTGAAGCTAGTGTTGCTAACATTGAGTCTGATGGTGATATATTATCGGTTACCTCTTGTGAAAAAAGGAGTACAACTTAGTGGATTTTAGATTCTGCTTGGACCTACCACATGTCTCCTCACAGAGATTGGTTCTCCACCTATGAACCTATTGACCGTGGAGTTGTCTTGATGGGAAATGACGCTCAGTGCAAGGTTGTTGGCATAGGTAGTGTACAGATCAAGACCCACGATGGTTGTATAAGGACATTAACCAATGTGCAAAATATGTTCCTGATTTGAAATGTAACCTGATTTCCTTAGGCACCCTTAAGTCACTTGGGTGTAAGTATTCAGATGAAGGTGAAGTTTTGAAGGCATTTAAAGGTGCCCTGGTCATTATGAAAGGTAATAGGCTTGGTAGCCTTTATATCTTGCAAGGTTCAACTGTCAAAGGTTCAGCCGCTATGTCCACAACTTCATTGTTTGATAGTGATCTCACTCATCTATGAAATATGCGCCTAGGCCATATGAGTGCTAAGCAAGAAAGGTATTTTCGGTGCTGGTACGGGTAAATTGAAATTTTGTGAGCATTTTGTCTTTGGTAAGTAGAAAAGGTCAACTTCTCCACTGCTACACATCGTACCAAAGTTGTTCTTGATTACATTCATTAAGATCTTTGGGGACCTTCCAAAGTTCCCTTTATTGGAGGGAAACGTTATATGATGACCTTGATTGATGACTTTTTCCCAAGGTTTGGGTTTATTTCTTGAGGCATAAAAATGAAGCTTTTCTTACTTTTAAGAAGTGGAAAGCCCTTGTTGAGAACCAAACTGGAAAGAAGGTGAAGAAGCTCAAAACAGACAATGGATTAGAGTTCTATGAAATAGATTTCAATGAATTATGCACTCAAGTTGGATTTGCTAGACACAAGACACTGGTTGGTTTGCCCCAGCAGAACGGTGTTTCGGAACGAATGAACAAGACTCTACTTGAGAGAGCTCGTTGTATGCTTTCTACTATTAGATTATAGCATCGACGTGATCTTTGGTGTGAAGTTATTTCTATAGCATATTATTTAGCCAATCGCTCCTCACATTCATCTCTTAATTCAGAATTCTGGAGGAAGTTTTTAAGAGTTTTTAGAAATCCTACTTATGCACATGATAATGACGATAAACTAGCACAGACAATGGATTAGAGTTCTGTGAAACAGATTTCAATGAATTATGTGCTGAAGTTAGACTTGCTAGACACAAGACATTGGTCGATTAGCCCCAACAGAACGGTGTTGCGGAACGAATGAACAGGTCTCTACTCGAGAGAGCTTGTTGTATGCTCTCTATTACTAGATTATAGCATCGACGTGATCTTTGATGTGAAGCTATTTCTATAGCATATTATTTAGCGAATTGCTCCCCACATTCATCTCTTGATTTTATAATTCCAGATGAAGCTTTTAAGAGTTTTTGGATGTCCTGCTTATGCACATGTTAATGACGGCAAACTAACACCTAGAGCTAAAAAGTACATATTTCTTAGTTATGCTTTTGAATCAAAAGATATCGTTTATGGTGTACTGAACCTGAGTCACGCAAAGTCATTCTTAGCAGAGATGTGACATTTAATGAACGCATTACTTTCTTCTGGAAACATATTTTGGTTCTTCTACTGGTACTTGTGGTGGGCAGGATACCTGTGAGAAGGTGAAGTTAGAGGTGAGATCCCAATGTTGATGATCTTAGTTCCTCTGCTACTCAGTCTAGCGATGTTGATGACATTCATGATGTCTCTAATACCACTACTCCTGTTTCGCCTCAACAGGAGCATTCTATCACCCAAGATTGTCCAAGGAGAATTATCCAAAAGCCTGCTAGATACATCGACAATGATGACCACTTGGTTGGTTATGCACTCTCAGTTGCACAAAAAAATCCTGAAGGTATTGAACCTTCCTCTTATTCTGAATTTATTTCTTGTGCCAATTCATCTAAGTAGCTAGTGGCAATGAATGAAGAAATTGAAAGTCTCCATAAGAACGATACTTGGCATTTATGTGAGCTTCCTAAAGGCAAGCGACCATTGTTCATGATTTTGAACAAAAGGAAGGTATTGATTTTAATGAAAATTTCTCTCCTGTTGTTCATCCTACCTCTATCCGTGTGCTTCTTGCTTTTGTTGCTCCGTTTAATTTGGAGTTGGAGCAATTTGATGTTAAAACTGCTTTTCTACATAGAGAACTCGAGTAAGAGATCTACATGAAACACCCTGAGGATTTTGTTGTTCCTAGTAAGGAGCATTGTGTTTGTTGCTTGAAGAAATCTCTTTATAGGCTTAAGCAAGCTTCAAGACAGTGGTACAAAAGATTTGATACATTTATGATTAGGCAAGCCTTTACTAGATGCCAATATGACAATTGAGTCTATTTTTGACATTATGCAGATGGGTCTTTTGTATACTTGTTGCTAGATGTCAATGATATGCTTATTGCTTCTCGTGATAAGTCTTTGATCGAAAATTTGAAATCTCAACTCAATAAGAAGTTTGAAATGAAAGACCTTGGTGTGGCAAAAAAGATTCTCGACATGAAGATACAAAAAGATCAACAAACTAGGAAGTTGTTTTTGTCTCAAAAGAACTATATATAGAAAATTCTTGATAGATTTAATATGGGCTCTTATAAGTCCGTCTCGACACATCTTGCCGCTCGTTTCAAGTTTTCATATGATCTTTGTCCAAAGACAGAGGAAGAAATAGAACGTATGTCGCACGTTCCATATTCTAGTGTTGTTGGTAGTCTTATGTATGCCATAGTTTGCACTAGACCTGATATGACATATGCGGTTAGCATGGTGAGTCGTTTTATGCACAATCCTTGCAAGGTTCATTGGGATGCTATCAAATGGATCCTTCAATATTTAAAAGGTTCTCCTGAGGATGCTATCAAATGGATCCTTCGATATTTAAAAGGTTCTTCTGATCTTGGCTTGATGTTTGATAAAAGTAAGGCAACATCTAATAATGTTATCAATTTTGTGGACTCTAATTATGGTGGTGATTTCGATAGACGACGGAGGTCTCTCTCTGGTTACATCTTCACTTTGTGTTCCGATGCTATCAGTTGGAAAGCATCACTACAATCAATAACGACTTCGTCTACTACAGAGGTAGAGTACATTGCAGCATCTGATTACCTTTCGAGGTTTTTATATGGCGAGGAGTAACTCGTAGAATTTGAATCAAGGTAGAAATTGTTGAGTATATGACTCGAATTCTTCTTCATCAAGAATAAATTGGCTTCTGATGCATGGCAAAGGTGGTAAGAGGTTAAGCATTATAAATACATCCTAAGCCCCTCCATTTTTTATGCACGCAACAATAAGAAAATTGCAAAAATTTGAGAGTTTATCTTCGTCATATTAGCTCAAATTTATATTCAGTTTTATTTTAAGAGAGTTTTATTTTGTGGAATTATACACAAAATTTATAACCTTATTGTGCTTAGAAGATTTTATTTGTAATCTTTTTGTTATAGTGAATTTTTCGCTCATCGTCATCCTTGAAAATAACCAAACTTGAGTGAATCACGTAAATCCTTGTGTATCATATTCAGGGACGAATCCACATTGGGGGCAAGACTGTCTCCAAAAAAAAATTTATAAAAAATTTTTATTTTAAGTTTTGATCCTATAAAAAAAATAAAATTTTACCCCACTTAAAAAAATTTCAGGATCCGTCTTTGATCATATTTATTACTATTTGAAGATTTATATTTAAGGACTAACCTTAATGCGGAAGTACTGAATCAATTTGCTAATTGCTAATCTTCGTTTTACGGTTGGCTACTAGAGTCACCGATTAATCCACGGCTCAAACTCAAATCCTTTAATAGTGTGATTTACGTGAATGAAGAAGAATGAAGAAAGTGTTTATCTTCTAAGAGAGAGAGAAAAAATAACCAAAACCTATTCTAAGAATAGTGTGTTTTACACTATTCTTGTCGTTCATGTCCATCCTGCTTCCGCTATCCCTTTATATCATAACATAGGATGGTCAGGTTTGTTAAGGAACTCGGAAATACTGAGGTTCACTCTAGCCTCCACATAATAACTGCTTCATCTTTACAGTCGATGGAAAGTGTCTAAGCTTCCCTGCATATGGATAAAACCGAGTTAAGGTTTCTGACAAGGATTTTCTTAGAATCAACGATCTTTGGACGACAGGATCTGGGCTTTGGTTCTTAGGATAGAAGAAGTACTAAAGGGACATAATAGTTGGCATGAACCGACGGAACAGAGAGAGCTTGTAGGTTTTGAGGTGGTCGTGTTGGAGAAGAGGGTTTGAAGAAATCTTTGGAAACGATTTCAACTTCCATCTCAAATTCAATGCTTCTCTTCAAAGTGATTGATCCACCATCTCTCGACCTTTCAACACAGCTTTTTATGGTTGTTCTGCGTAACAACTGATTCCGACAAATCACAGTAGGCAGTGAAAGTGCCAAACCTGTGGACTTGGGTCAAGCTAAAACAAAGCCATAAGGCTTGGTCGGTTAAGCTATTCTAAAACCTTTTAAGCCATGCCCTTTCTGATTAGATGAGGCCTTAGTTCATATATCTCATCAAAGGAGGAAAAGAATATTACTTCAAAAAAATATCTTTACAATTTAATTTATTTAAAATTATTCATATTATTACATGTTTTAAAAAAACTCACATCCTTATTTTTAAATCACGTGCCATTAAGTTACTCCCAAGTCCCTAAACTTGATTGTTCCCAAACTTCGAGGAACAGATCATAGATAAAGTGGAAATTCACATCATTGTCCGAAGTTGGATACGTTACCTTGTCTCACTTTGTAACTATTCTGTCCTGCGAAGCCAATGTAAATTGTTACGCAAAACATAATAGCAATTTCTTCCAATTCATCATTTCGCCTGCTGATACTAAGATCACCAGTGCTCCAAAGCTCCGGTGCTAGTATCTACTATATTTTGGCACTTACAATGGATATTGTTAGATATTTTCTCCTGGGGGTAACTCAGCGAGCTTTGGAGGCGTTCCGAGCACCCGTTCCATGTCGAAACGAACTTCTATGTTGCGAATGCTGTACCCGACCACCATCAGCCAGTAAAGAAGCTTGGCAAGCTCAGGTGCAGTAGTCTCTGTTACAGTTGCCTGCAACCAGGAGAGAATTTCAAAAATGGCAAGATAAATGATTCCCAACTGAATACTTGAGAAAAACCTGCTACTAATTATAATCTGTACTCAGAGCAGATGGTATGAAAAATATTACATTCATTCGCCTAGCACAGAAAGTCATAAACCCCAGGAAATGCAAGCATGGCAGCATAGTTTTCAAATCCGAGTACAATTATCTCAATTTCAGGAGTGTGGTTAGGACACTTATGCAAACAAATCATGGTAACAATATCAAAGCACCGAAGGCCACAGTTCAGTATGATGAGCATAACCAATGTAAGGAAGTATGCTGCTGATAAGTACATCGAACAAACAAAGAAAACTGTGCTCAACTAACGGCTAACCTTCATTTTGTCGGGATCTGAAACAACCAGGAGACGCTTAATGAACGTGTTCATAGCAAGCACGACGTCTTCTCCAGCACTACTTGTCAACTCCTACAGCAACACAAGCATGAACAATGTGAAGTTAACATACGAAAATCAAGCACGGTACCACTAAACCTAGCAAAGAGACACTCTGAAACAATAAGGTATTAGTGATTACAACACCAAATGATGTGTTCACATTGTTATCGATACACATAATCTCATTCTCTGTTAGGAATAATGGTCACAAAGGAGGAGAGTGGTTAGTTTATACAAGGAAGAAGAAGATAGGCTGTAAGCAGTAGTGAGACAGCGAGATATCGATATATTTTAGTGATTCAGGTTGTTAGCAGGAGATATCTATTCCTTAGAAGTTTGTTAGGATAAGTAGATATAAAATAATAGTCTATGGGGGAAGTGGTTTAGGCTTTTAGATTGGAAATAATTCTCGGAAGATTTCCTGAGATTGTGAGGGAGCTTTCCCTTGTAAAGAAGGTTCTTCCTTCTTGTTTCGGAATAATACTGAGCTATTGCTCTCTACCTAGTGCTATTTAAGACACGGGCAAATTAAGTTTAATTGTTACTTAACATTGTCTTTTTATGTTAAAACTAGATCGGAAATAGGTGTTTTCTTAAATGAAAATCAAGACAACTAGCCAGTATGGGGCCATTACAAGGAAAACTTTTTATAGGTAAGCTAAACCAGAGACTGAAAGATGACAAGCAGAAAATTGCATGAAACTCTCTTTACCTTCAGATTTTGGGGCTCAAGGGATTTGAGATATTCTAACAATTCATTTGGTCCACTTGCCGATGTTCTACCAACTTGACGATTCAATTCTTCAATCTCAGCTTCAAGTAATTCAATGTATCTTACAGCATCCATTCTCTCAGGACCCGAAACATCATTCCATCTAATTACTTCTCCTGACACATTCTTCTGAGTACCAGGTGCATAATCTGGTTTATCCTGTAATAGTCAGTGAAGCTAGTTATGTACACCGATTTGCAGAAAGTTCTTTGTCAAAACGTTGCACGGAAACCACGGGAAGGAAAGATCAACGAATAATTACCTTCTTATCTACTACTTCCGGGAGAGCAACCTGCTCCAAGCTTTGTTGCAAATCCAGGCGATATTGAGCATTCTTAAACATATATCCCGTCATCAAAACACTGTACATCAGCTGAGCAAGATTTTCAGCCACCTAAAATAGAACACCATATGATCATTGTAACAGAAACATAATCTCTAGCCCTTTGAAATAAAGCAGAAGTCCAGATCGAATGACACCATGGAAGCTCAATCAACTTACAGTAGTAACCGTTACTGCAAAAAATTGCGGGGGCAGTGTCCCAATCATATTGGTTACTGTTTGCCGCATTGCATCAACCACCTAAACAAAGTAAATTAGAATCAGAGACTTGCCTCTACAACTATAAATTAAGAAAGGAAAATTTGCAAAACCTGTTGAGGTGCTCTCTTCACAAAAAGCTCCATAAACTCTGGTTGCACATTCTTGACATACTCCAACAGAATTTCCCTCCTGCTATTTGGCTGTTATTTCAAAAAATAAGCTTCAAAATCACTAATCTAGCCTAAGCCTGCTAAAATCAAGTATAGAACCAAATCCTCCAGATAGAGAAAGCTCGACAATTACTTAGAAACTCCTATTCCATTTAGCTTTACAATATCAAAAAGGAAAGTAGCTAAATAGATAATGAGAAATAAGCAAAAAACAGATAAGTGAACTACCAGAGCACCATTAGGAGGCTTGGAATCATCAGAATCATCAGAAGACCCCTCCTTGGAAGAATCATAAGCTCTAACTCTAAAACCCAACTTTGCTTTCCGACAATAAATGTTCCTGTTTCTTCGGAAACTTGTCAAAAAACTCAATTGAAGCCGGCACGGCGCAACATTTGCATAATTATGAGAAGACGAAGAAGAGGAAGAAGAAGAAGATGGTAACAATTTCGATATAAACAAGGAAGGTTTCACACTCAACGAATTCATCTGGGACTCCTTCCAAATTAGCTCCTATCCAAAACAATGCACTTTTGAAAAGAGGAAGCACAAAAACTGAGATAAACCCTTCTATTGTACGTCTAAACGGAAGCCATTAAAGGGAAACTGAAAGCAAAACAGAGAGAGTGAGTGAGTTCGCGGTGGCGTGAGATTTAAATGAACTCCCAGAGATGAGGGTTTTGCTTCCGTTCGCTCGTTGGATGTGCAATCGGGTTCCACCGCAATGATGTAGTCTCCTCCGCATATGATCGATTGTTCCGATTCGATGGTAGTCGTGGACTCGCCCAAAAATGGCAGGCTTTTGAGTAAGTTGGCTGCGGGCTTTGTGGCGATTCGTTTAGGTCCATAAGAATTCAACTTGACTTGATAATATTAAATTGTGTCAACAAGTTAGATTTATCTTGTACATGCTCAGGATGAGCAATTTTGGGGATTAAAACAAGCAAAGTATCTGTCAACGTGACAGGAAAAGTACTCTCCATGAGCCAGGTGTTGCAATCTTTGACAAGGTCATCACCGATCACCTCCCAAAACTTCTGATAGAAAGCTGGATTCAAGCCGTCGGGGCTAGGAGATTTATCCGGGTGCATAAGAAAAAGTGCTGCTCTGAACTCCTCCTTCGAGAATGGAGCGAGGAGGAGTGCATTATATGCTGAGGTGACGAGGCGCGGAACAGTTCCTTCGACCCAGCTAAAGTCCACCGGATCTCTACTGAACAAAGCAGAAAAGTATCGCCTAACTATGTCCTGCATGCCTTGCGGATCCGACACCATATGGTTCAAGTTGTCACGCAAGGCTGTAATGCGATTAGTACGTCGTCGCACCTGAACTTGGGAGTGGAAAAACTTAGAATTCCGATCCCCATCTTTTAGCCAGAACACCTTCGCTCGCTGCCGTCAGTGAACTTCTTCATGCTCAAGTAGCCGGTTATATTCAACCCGCAAACGTGTTATTTCTCCATTATCACCAGGGGCACTACGGCCCAACAAGGCTTCCAATGCAGCCCCCACGGCCTTCTTCTGGCGGAGTACGTCCCGATGAAGCCGACCACCCCATGCTGCCAAAGCCACACAGCAAGAGTTTTTTTTCTCTATGGTACCCCGTAAGCCTGGTTCCCGCCACGTTTCCTTGACAACTGTCAGTATAGCAGAGTCAAGAAGCCAAGAATTTTCAAAACGAAATCGCTTGTGATGCCATACATACGAAGAGAGCTCAAGAGCTATAATAATGGGCAAGTAATCCGAAACAATAGTGTTAACTGCAAAAGAGAGACAGTCCGGGAAAAGGTGTAGGAAGTCACTAGTGGCTAAAGCATGGTCCAATCGTTCCCGCACCACTGTGTTGGAACCACTCCGACGTTCCCACGTAAACAAAGGACCCGTTGCCGGTATCTCAGATAAGTGAGCATCCTGTAAAGCACTTCTAAAGCCGGAGCAAAGAAAATTAGGATGGGCAGCACCTCCTTGTTTCTCCAGGGGAAAGAGCA
This sequence comes from Erythroxylum anguifugum, assembly GCA_027478595.1. Classification (NCBI taxonomy): domain Eukaryota; kingdom Viridiplantae; phylum Streptophyta; class Magnoliopsida; order Malpighiales; family Erythroxylaceae; genus Erythroxylum; species Erythroxylum anguifugum. The sequence goes on from JANIPN010000006.1 coordinate 580,836, forward strand.
AGTCATTAAAATAGCCCACACAGAGCCATTTGTCATTGCCTCTGAGAGGCCAAAAGACGGAGAAGGTTCCAAGACTCTATGCGTCGGTGTCGCTCAGGGAGGCCATAGAAACCAGTCAATCTCCAGCTACCCCCCGCCATTCCAGAAATATTAGCATCAATAACATTATTGGAGTAAGACCGCACAGTCACAGTCACTCCCGCAATCCAAAAAAGAGCAAGACCACCCCCTCGGCCAAAACGGTCCACTCCAAAACATGAGTCAAAACCCAAAGTCCTTTTGATAGTATCCAAACGAGAGGCTTCAATCATAGTTTCCATCAGAAAAATGATTGAAGGTTTGTGGCGGTAGACTAGGTCTTTTAGAGACCTCACTATGCGGGGGTTGCCAAGCCCCCGACAGTTCCAGCTGAGGAGCTTCATGGGGAGGCTGGTCTGCAAAGCAGGTCCTACCGTTGAGAAATTGTCTTGTAGGGATCGGGACAGGAGGTGAGTGTCAGTCGAATCCTTGTTACCAGAAACGAAAGAACTCGATCGGTGGTCGTGGCGCTGTCTCTTCTTTCCCTCATCCAGACTCATCAGAGTGTGTTCGGCCTCCAAAATGTGATCCATATCCACCAAATTGGTCCCCATAAGCGAAGTGTGCCCTTGGGCATAAACAGCCCCAAAGACAGGGCATGGTTGTTTCCCTGCCACTGTGTTCAAAGCATGACTCATAAGGGATGGCGGAAGGAGAGAGGCGGGTCGGCGTATCGTCAAACCCCCAAAGTGAGAATGGTCCTTCGTGAGCTGCCCACCATCCGCAAACCGCAGTCAGGAGCTTGTGCCCGGATTGTTCCGCCGTAGTGAAGCCACAATGTCATCGTTCCACTGGAAAACAAGTTCGGATACCGGTGTCGCCAGCCTCAGGTCACAGTAGAAATCGACATGCCCAAGAAGCCCACAGAGATAACAAAACGTGGATAGCCGTTCATACTTAAAAGTAGCATATGTGGTTGTTTCGTCAGTTATGTGGATTTTCTTCTTACGAAGCAGTGGCTTAAACACATCATTGGACACCCTCAACCGTAAATAGGGCCCGTCGGTGCCCATGAGCCCACGTGGATCATATGTCACAAAGTTTCCCACAAAATCCCCAAATCGCTTCGCCATAGTCTCAGACAGGAATCCAGGAGGGAGGTTATGGATTTGTAGCCAGTGATCACAAAAACGAATCGGGACGGTTCTAGCGTTTTCCCCTTTTGCCAGAAGGTGGAGAACCAATAAGTGGTTATTAAAGGTCCACGGGCAGCAATCCAGAACCCGTTGGACATCGACAACATGGAAAAATTTAAACTTGAAACGCCCTTCTCCAAGCTCCGAAATGTGAACTCCTCGTCCCGGACGCCAGATATTGGCCAAAGTAGTGCTCATAGCAGCTGGGTTTATGATTGCTTTGGTGAGGAACAGACCCACTAACGCGTGCTCATTTGAATCCTGGAGGTTCCCTTCCAACTTTGCCTGCGCCCAGCCTTCCTCCTCAGCATCGCGCAAAGAGAGTTGAGCCATGGCGTCTTGCATCATCCCAAGACGAAAACCCACGTGTCACAGAGGACAGACAACTTTAGAGAAAGAAAGTAGAAGAGACACCGTGTCATAGAGGACAAACTCATGTCGAAAGTCTTAGCCAACCGGTTGAAAGGTATTCTCCCCCACATTATTTCTGAGTACCAGTCTGCTTTTGTCCCCGGGCAACTAATTTCTGATAATGTCCTAGTGGCTTTCGAACTCATTCATGGGCTGAAAACTAACAAACGGGTCTCGGGCAGCACAGTGTTGAAGATGGATATCTCTAAGGCGTATGACCGAGTTGACTGGGGTTTTCTTGAATCTATGCTGATTTCTTTGGGTTTTGATGCACGATGGATCCAACTGATGCTGCTTTGTGTGAAGGATGTCAAGTATTCAATCTTATTAAATGGGTGCGAGATCGGACCTATCATTCCAAGTAGAGGTATCCGCCAAGGGGACCCTATTTCTCCTTACCTGTTTATTATCTGTGCAGAAGGTCTTTCTTGTCTCCTCAGTCAGGCCGAGCGGCGAGGTCTCATTCATGGGTGTTGCGCTAATTCTAGCGAGCCATGCATCTCTCACCTATTTTTTGCCGATGACTCACTGCTTTTCTTTAATGCCTCTAAGTCCGAATGTGCAGCTATTAAAAGCATTTTAACGACTTATGCAGCGGCTTCAAGTCAGTGTATCAATTACCAAAAATCGAGCATCTTCTTTAGCCCATCTGTTAGGCTGGAAGAGAAGTGGAAACTTTCTGCTATACTAGGGGTTTTCACCCTGATGGATCAAGGGAAATATTTGGGGTTGCCGTCTCTTATTGGGAGAAGTAAGAAGCGTATTTTCACTTATCTTCGTGATAAACTATGGCAAAGGGTGAATACCTGGAACAACCGTTTTTTATCCCGAGCAGGCAAAGAAGTACTGTTAAAATCTGTTGCTCAGGCTATTCCGTCCTACTGTATGAGTGTGTTCATGCTTCCCAAATCTATTTGTGAGGAAATGAAAAAAATCATGAACTTTTTCTGGTGGGGTATGAAAAAGGACGGGGGGAAAAGTATTCACTAGTTATCCTGGGACCGCATGTGTGATAGTAAAGCCGATGGAGGTATGGGTTTTCGGGATTTACGGTGCTTTAATTTAGCAATTCTTGCAAAGCAAGGTTGGCGGCTGCTTACAGAATCCAACACTCTCTTTTTTCTCGTGTTCAAAGCTAAATACTTTCCTAGAGGGAATTTCATGAATGCTGGTTTGGGTTCTAACCCAAGTTTCACCTGGAGAGGTATTCTGCAAGCCAAGGAATTGCTTCAGGTAGGTGCCCGAATTCGGATAGGCGATGGGGGCATCCACAAACTTTTGGTTGGATCCTTGGATACCTCGGGACTTGAATTTTAGGTTGCTTGCAGGCACAGGAGCTAAGGATCCTACTCTGATGGTCCATGCTTTTCTTAAGTAGGAGGACCGTTGCTGGGATGTGGAGAAGCTTCAAGCGGTGTGTTGTAAAGAGGATGTGCATTATATTTTGAAGATCCCTTTGGGTTTGAGGAGCAGACCCGATACTTGGCTCTGGCATTTTGATAAGCGGGGTACCTATACAGTCAAATCTAGTTATTACCAAGCCCTCCTCCTCAA
>JANIPN010000006.1:587690-608610 GCA_027478595.1 Erythroxylum anguifugum
GAACGTCAGATTTTGTTAACCTAGCAGTTGAATCAATTAATCTCTAGTAGCGCTCCTAGAAACTAACAAATCCAATTGAAAAGATTGATCTGAAATTAACCAATGCTCATTAACAATATAAAAAATATCCAGAAAATCTCACCATAATAACATGGAACATGGATCCCTAAACCAAGATAAGAAAATTAACTACTCATAATTAAATTGAAATCAAAAGAAATAATAATAAAAATAATATCCATAACTTGTCTTTTAATGAAAATAATAAAACCCCTAATTAAAATATATGCAGAAACTTAAAAACAAGAAAACAGAAAATTAAATCAACCAAAAGCACCTAAATCTATGTGACTACTACATAGAAATTGCAAAAGAATTAAACCATAAAACTAATTAAAGTAAATTTCGGCAGCCAAGAGAAAGAGATGTTCGTCGATTACTGTTGAAGTAAAAAGAAAATCAAGAAGCAAAGGAGGTGCGGCAATCTTAAGAGGAGTGCGTAGATAGATGAGAGTATGCGATGGTCTAATGAGTAATAAAAAGAAAATCAAGAAGAAGATCCATATGCGGCAACGTTGGAAGGAGATATACGTTGAAGAATGAATGTGCGTTGAAGACCTTCAGCACATGGACCAAGGAGAAAGACAGGGATCGTGGCAATTGCTAAGGAGAAGATGATAACTAAGTCACTGTTGGAATCAAGAAGAAAAATTCCAGATGCGGCAGCCAAGGAGAAAACGATAACCTAAACCTAACCTAATATAATCTAATCTACGACTACTGTCCTTCATCTCCCCCTAATACATGAATAAATAAGTGCGGCAACTCCAAGCATCCTCTTTCATGTCAATCTCTTCTTTTTCTTGATTTAATTTGATCCATATCAAGTGGTCTTTCAATTTCGGTAGAAGACATCTTGTAGAGAGGGCAAAAAGATCTTGGATAGTTGTGTTTTAATTGGAGACAAATTCTGGAAATCTGCAGATTTGGGATTCTGTCCTTAGGCGTGCCTACGCCTAATCTTTGATTTTCGTCCAGACTAGAATTTCGGATTTCCTGTGATATTTTTCCTCTTTTTGATCCATTTTCGTCTTTTTGGCATTGACAGCCACTTGTGAATATTTAACAAATAATTCCATCAATTTATGAACACCAATTTCACAAATAAACCAAAATTAAGTCCAACAAATATGCATTATAATTGACTTAACATCAATATCACATAAAGACCTTAATTAATATCATTTATTTCCATTAATATTTTTAGGTTTGACTTTCACCATTTTTCATATCAAATTTGACCATTGGTCAAACCCTCAAAATGAAATCGTTTTGAGCTATAATTTGATCCTCGGGATATCCTTGAGCAATATCAATACCAAATTAATGTCCAATTCTTCAAATTAAGCTTCCATCAACTTCAATTTTACCAACAGTTTCTTATTCCTTCTCTCTCTCTGTCTCTCTTCTATTCAATCCCTCGTCTTCGTCTTCATAATATTGCATAAACATTCAATTTTGTGCATTTTATTCGCCAATGTATGCAACTACACCAAAATCGTGTACTAAAAATAATCAAAACTCAATTAACTTACCTTATAAACTTCCGGGTACTATTCATCAAGCACATCCATATATATTTTCTCTATCTTTTTCCCCTTTTTTTGTTGATATGGTGAGTTTAGGGACCTAAGTTGATAATTTAGTGTTTAATAGGTGATTTGGGGTTAAAAATAAAAAAGTTGGCTTGAAAATAGAAGAAAATGAAAGAAAAATGGAGAATAAAGAGGGAGGTGATTTTAGACAATATTTTGGAGAAGAAGAGAATGAGTAGTTAACAAAATTGCCATGTGGTCCTTTAATAACTCTTTTTCATAAAAAATAAACAAAATTAACTTTAACTTTTAATCAATTATTTTCTTCGTCTCAATATAAATATCTATAAGAAAAATATGAACCTTATGTAAAGACCTTAATTAATATCATTTAATTCTATTAATATTTTCGAGTTTGGCGTTTACCTTTTTTTTGGGTCAAATTTCGACCATCGGTCATCTCTTACTTAAACCCTCAAAACGAAATCGTTTTGAGCTCTAATTTGATCCTCGGGCTATCCTTGAACAATATTATTTGATGTCAAATAAAATAAAGTGCAATTCGAGTCCTTGGTGTCACTATTTACCTACTATTCATGGCCCAAAAAATAATATTTATGAAATTGAAATTTTTATGGTGTTATACAAACTTTAACTAATTTAAACTCGAAAATTTTCAAAGGAAAAGACTTTACCTAACTACTACTGACTTATATTTTTTATTTATGCATTATTTATTTAATATAAACTAGATACTAATTGATCATAAATCAGACTTATAAAATTTTATATGTAAAATATATATACATTAACTCTTAGGGTTAAAAAAGTCTAAATAACCATTTAAAATCTTAAAGTTTATCAGTTAATCTTCAATGTTAATATGAATATACAAAACAACTTATGTTTATATGAAAAATTTACATTAATATAAAATAAATTATGCTTACTAGAGTAATCACGTGAGAAGATATTAGTGTCATTTTTTATTCCCATTTTCTTTTTTATTTTTGTTCCCGCGAGGTGTCTTAGGAGGGTGAGGGTCTCGGATCCCAACTATGAGAAGACACCTTTCAACCATCCACACTCGGACTAATTTCCACTCGAGCCAGGTAGGTTCCTTGTTGAAGATAAAGCTCTGACCCCAAATTTTAAACAGTTGCATGCCTGCATATATGAGAGCTATTCGAACCCGCAACCTCACTTAAGTAAAAAAAAAAAAACTCTTACTAATTTTCATGTGCCCTAGGGTTATTTTTTTATTCCCATTTTCATTTTTTTATTCCAAACACTTTTATAAAGTCAACGAGACTCTTAGATTCAGAACAACAAATGATTGTTTATTAAATAATCATCCAAGTTGAGACAAACAAGCTCAGAGCCAGCTCAGCCCTTTCTCCCCGCGGTGTCCTATCCTATACATATTTTAAATAATTTTAATTTATTAATTAATATATGTATAGATTAATTTAAATTATTATTTTATTAATATAAAATTTAAAAAATTAAATTTGTTATCGTTATATATTTTTGGTTCTCCTTCCCTCGAGACAAGAGGGTAATGCGTTCTCAGGTGACGTCGGATTGTTAGTAGATATAAACAATACTCTAGAACATACTTTCTCTTTGCTTCTGCTCCTCTCTCTCTACGCATCGTTCATTAGAGAGAGAGAGAGTCGCCGGTAGATGGCTCACCACCGACGGCGTCACAGCTGCTACAACCGCCTCCGCTCCGTGCTTCCTTTGATATCTGCTATCTCCGGATTTCTTCTCATTCTCTTTGGCCTCATTTCCGTTCTCATTCCTTCTCCTATCGATTCCGATGACAGCCGCGAACTTCGCCGTTATTCTTTGGTAAATATTTCTCTCTCCTCTATGGGTTGTGAGTTTATCGTTCAAGCGATTTCTGTTTAATGTAATTCGTTTCTTTGTTTCAGTTGGATGATGAAAACGATGGCCTTGTTGGTGCGAGCGCGGAACCTGTTTTCGTTGTACCGGTTAGGGTTTTTTATATTTTTGAATCTTGGATTTTCCTTTTTCAGCTTAGTTTGCGATTTATTGAAGCGGTCTTTTTTGTTTTTTGTTTTTGACTAATAGAGGGTTGGCGGGAGATCGGATCAAGATATTTGGATCTCTACTCGTTCCAAACACTTCTATGGATGCAGTAACGCTAGCAAAAGCTTTCCACGTATGCTTACCGTCTCTTATCTCTTATGAAATGATGTTTGTGCATAGTGACTATGTTACTTTCGTGAATAATCAGAGCAGAAGTGGAAACTGAATTTTATTTGGATTTAAAAATTAAAACAGGGCATTTTTAGTTACTAGTGTTTCTAGTCTCCTATTAGAGTAGGCTGAATTCATTAAATGAGTTAACGTTCCTTTGAGAGCATATGTCCTTCTTTATTGGGCTTTAAAATTTAAAACAGGGCATTGTTAGTTACTAGTGTTTCTAGTCTCCTATTAAAGTAGGCTGAATTCATTAAATGAGTTAGCGTTCCTTTGAGAGCTTATGTCCTTCCTTCTATTATTGTGGCCAATGGGATTCTTACCCTCGCACATCCTGCAGAATCTATATAGTCTACTGTTAACTTTAATTGAGTTGGCTGATTATGTGGCAGATGCCAATGCCGTTACTATACCAAACCGATACTTGTTGATTGCTACTAGTGGAGGTTTGAATCAGCAAAGAACTGGGGTACTTTCTGCAGCTCATAATTGAGAAAATGTAGCTTAGTCTTGTTTTTGTTCTGGTTGCGGGCATTCAGAACCCATTGAATGATTGTTTTTCCTTCTGTTTGGCTGATGCTTTTGATGGTAATTTTATTATCTTGGTGAAGCTTGAAGCATCATCCTTCAATCAAACAGAGTGCATGCTCTTATTGTTGCTATTTCCATATCACTTCTTAGGCTCTAACATATTTGCTTCAGTCTCATAATAGTAGCCGTAGGCAACTGTAGTTACTCGCTTGCTGATTGGCTTGCTTACATGGGAAAAGTAATTCTGCTTTTATGATAATACAAGGATATCTGAGGCCACTGGGCTCTTGAAAAAATTGGAATTGTCTCTTCAAGCTTAGAATTGTGAGTTATACCAGAGATCTCTGGACATTGTGATTTTCCACTCCTAGTTTCTGCATAACACAAGTACCAAACTCCATTTTTTTGTTACGAGTGATTGTGGACCTTAACTTAGCATTAGGATAAGTATCTAGCTTGCTCAATGTCTCTAAAGCTTTGAATTTACTATGTTTATTGTAACATAAAATCCCGAGACAGTCATTGATTGTATAGGTTGTTTCCTTTGACTGTTTAGCAGCAATTTTGTGAAACCTGTTCACCTCTTGGTATTAAGAATGTCCTGTCCATCCTTTCAGATTACAGATGCTGTTGTTGCTGCTCGAATTCTAAATGCTACCCTTGTTGTTCCAAAGTTAGACCAGAAATCCTTTTGGAGAGACGCAAGGTTAGTAATGGTTATTGCTATTATTGGAATGAAATCTCAAATCTTGTTTAGTTTTTGAAAATTTTCAATATGCTTTTAGTTGTTTAATTTAGATGTCTATAATTTCTCATTCTTCATGTAGTGAGTTTTCAGAGATATTTGATTTGGAGTGGTTCATCTCTTCTCTTTCAAATGATGTCAAAATCATAAAAGCTCTACCAAAGAGACAAGGAAAAACTTGGACAACTCATTCAATGCGTGTACCAAGGAAGTGTAGCGAGAGATGTTATAAAAATCGTGTATTACCTGTTCTTTTGAAAAGGCATGTAAGTTTCGAGATCTGACAACTGCTCCCAGATTTGTTTTTATTTGGTATGGTTCTTGTTAAATTTTTTTGCTTGCTATAGGAGTTTGAGGATTAGGTTAACATTATTCCATCATGCTTTGATAGATGCTCATGTGTTTTTAATTCATGTTTGACTTGCTCTTGTGTTCTCTAATCAATACTTCCCCTTCAGTCTGACGCCGGTGTGGTATGCACAGTTCAACTTTGATATGTGAACCCTTGTATGCATGTAGTAGATCCAATGTGGTTTGAGTTGTGCTATACTTGATCCTTGTTGAATGAAATATCTGGTAATTGAAGAGAACAATTCTTGGTATGAATGATGCAACAGGCAATTCAGCTTACGAAGTTTGATTATAGACTTGCAAACAAATTGGATACGCAATTGCAAAAGCTGCGATGCAGAGTAAACTACCACGCTTTAAAGTTTACTAGTCCTATTCTTGATATGGGAAAGAAATTGGTCCATCGAATGAGGATGAGAAGTAAACACTACATTGCGCTGCACCTGAGGTAGTTTGTTTTAATCTGTGTGAAATATGTTCCATCATATGGTTATTGTTTTACGAGTATATTGAAATATATGCGCTCTTTTTCCAGTTATGTCCAATTGTTATGTTACGTTGTGATAGACTCATAAGTAACCCTTTATTTCTTAGTGACTAATCCTGCCATTGCTGCTAGTTTAAAGCCTAGAGGTCAAACCATTAATGTGATAAAGAAACTGTCAATTAGACGTGAATTACACTGGCAATTCTAGTAACCCTATTGGATACAGTTGCTTAAGCTAAGTGATATTGTAATAAGAACATAAATACTTTATTTGTTGCATTGCTGGTTGTAAACTTGATGAGGAAACCTATTTCCCATTGCATTTTGATTTGCTTGAGTTTGTATTAAAAAAGAATTTATCACTAGGCAAAGTTGATGTTTAGTTTCTGGTGACAACTGGATGTTTCTTTACAGATTTGAACCTGATATGTTGGCATTCTCTGGATGTTATTATGGTGGAGGTGATAAGGAAAAGAAAGATTTGGGTGCCATACGGAGGAGGTGGAAAACACTACATGTAAGTTTCAATTGTATTCTCATAAATCTGTGTTATCTAATACAATTTGATGGAAGATTGAAAACCTGAGCCACAAGTTTCACATCATACTTGATTCTTAGTTGTTTGGGATATTTCTAATTTCTGGGTTTATAGTAAAACTTGCGTGCAGTATATAATTGATTTCTACTGGTAGTGGATGGTTAGAAGTCTTCAGACATACTACAAGTTTTTACTTGTATAGAGCATACCAAATGATGTTGATATTTCCTCTCCTGTTAAGTGTGTACCTTTGTTTTCAATGTGTCATCAGATAAGGAACCCAGATAAGGAAAGGAGACATGGAAAATGCCCACTCACACCAAAGGAAGTCGGCCTTATGTTGAGGGCACTGGGTTATGGCAGTGATGTTCACATTTATGTGGCATCTGGAGAAGTGTATGGAGGGGAGGAGACATTGGCACCTTTAAGATCCCTCTTCCCGCACTTCTATACAAAAGATACTTTAGCCAGCAAGGAGGAGTTGGAGCCATTTTCTACATATTCTTCACGGATGGCAGCACTTGACTTTACTGTTTGTGATGAAAGCGATGTATTTGTTACCAATAACAATGGTAATATGGCTAGGATACTTGCTGGAAGAAGGTAAATTGTTATTTGTATTTATCTTCTTTTTGTTTAAATTTATTTCAGTCAAGGTTGTCTATATATTTTGGTGCTTTTATTAAATTGCAGGCGGTATTTTGGACACAAACGGACTATTCGTCCAAATGCTAAAAAGCTTTATCGGCTGTTCTTGGACGAAGGTAACAAGACTTGGGAAGCATTTGCCTCTAAAGCACGTACTTACCAGAGGGGTTTCATGGGGGAGCCAAAGGAAGTAAGGCCAGGCAGAGGGGAGTTTCATGAGAACCCGCATACCTGTATTTGTGAAGATTCTGAAGCCAGAGCAAAGAAAGATTTGTGGCCCAGAAAATTTGGGAAATGGAATAACACAACAGAAAATGCTGTACCAAGTGATGACCAGAATGTTGACGATGAGCTGGAGTTGCCTGAGCCTGATAACGATGGAGATCAAGATGGACTGGAAGAGAACGATCTGTTTAATGGGACAGTTTTGGATTATGATGGAATCAATTCTGAGGAACCTGAGTTGGATGAGATTCTTTCAGACTAGCTAATGACCTAATCTTTAAACGGTTCTTTGCTGATGTTCATCAATTTTGTCGTGAAATCTTGTGCCCGCTGTATACGAGTCTACCAAAGCCTTCTGAACCTGTATATATGATCAATCGGCTGTACATAAAACAACGAAGGAAGAAAACATGAGCATCTGATATTAATACAGGACTTCAAATTTGATAGCAAATAGGTCCCATGTCAGAAGAAAACCAGAACCATGATATAAGTGAAGAATGCTGCGAGTTGAAGATGCAGTGACATTTCGTTAATCTCGTTACCATGGTTTTCAAGCGATGTATTGCCCTTGAAGCTTTTGAACGACAGATGTGCAGACTGTCTAGCACATTGTTTACCAAGTCTCTTGGGGGAAGAAAAGATGCGATGATGGACGGAATGAAGGAATTAACTAACTTCAACTGAAGCTGATTTTATTTGATTGCCATTTTTATGTTGATGCATCTTCTCATAGTTGTCTGTTCTTGAGCTCTTTAGGAGTGAGATCACCGCAAAGATGGTCTCCTAGTGTGATCGTTAATTTAGGTCTTGTTTTGACATTTCAAATGTTGGTTACACCGTAACTTACTGGTAGACCACGAACTGTTTTAGAGGAATTGATCTTTTCTGAAGTTTATAACGTTGAGTGCAGAAACTGTAGAAGTCGGCCCAGGAGCCATATTTGGAATTCACACTAAACTTGCTGAAAGGTATAATTTAGATTCGAGATCAAATCGAGTTTTAAGCAGGTAGAAGGATGTTCAGCTTAATTGTAAGCACAAGGGTGTTTGACTCACTAACACATATCTAAATGCGTGTGTGTATACATAGGACCAAATTCAGATGATAAATCGGGTCAAAAGTGAAAGTTGCCAAAATTGGACTGTTACTCAAAACCAATTCAGGTAAGACAAAAGCTATCAGGCTGGGTTCGGCTGACCATTCTTTATGTTAATGATTTCTGTTTGAGTTGTACCATACTTTATGTCAAATTTGAAATGTTTAAGTTTATGTTACAAGTATACAATTAAAAAAAAAAACAAAATTTAAATTTAGGTCTCGACCTCCGATCATTCGATATAAACAAGACTATCGGCAAGTTCCAGACTCTATAGCCTGAGCCCATTGCTTTACAAGCTTCATTTTGAGCCTGATTACCCGTATCCATTGGGCTTCTGAATTGCTTTGACCCGGTCCAAGTCTCCTCTAAGCTCACTGATAATGCTTCTTCTTTTCAAATAAAAATAAAAAAGAAAAAGAACAGGAGAGGAAGAACTCAAGTATAACATTGGAAAGCCAAGCGGGGACTTGTGTGGAGCGAGCGAACAAAAGGCGTCAACTGGTTGTTTGAAGTAGGAAAATGCAAGGCGGATCATCAGGCATTGGGTACGGTCTCAAATATCAGGTATACATTACCTAATTCTTACCTGCTTCACTCTCTTGTTATTGTTTTTGTTTGTTCATGTTCCGATTCCAGAGCTGGATATTGATAATGTGGAATTGGTGTAGGCGAGATGCATCTCAGATGTGAAAGCCGACGCCGATCACACCAGCTTTATCGCCGGCACTCTCAGTCTCAAAGAAGAGAACGAGGTTTTGTATACTTCTCTCTCTCTCTGTCTCTCTGCCTTTTTAGTACACTTTTGATCTCTTCAATGGAATGTGTTATGTGCCTGCGTTTTTTACAGGTTCATTTGATTCGGCTTTCTTCGGCTGGAACTGAGATCATTTGCGAGGGCTTGTTCTCGCATCCTAGTGAGATCTGGCACCTCGCTTCGTGTCCTTTCGATCAACGCGTTTTCTCATCCGTCTTTTCCACCGGTAACTTCCCGATCTACTTTTCTCTTGCTGATTTTCTATTTAATTTTTACATCTTGTGTTTGTGTCTCAGTTCTCAAGTTCTCTTTGCACATGTACTGTATTTATCATTAATTTAGAGTTTCCTTTGTTATTTAAGGCGAATCTTATGGGGCCGCGGTTTGGCAGATTCCGGAGTTATATGGCCAATTAAATTCCCCTCAGTTGGAAAGAATTGCTTCTCTTGATGGACATGTTGGTAAGATTAATTGGTGAGTTTGTCTATACTCATCTTAATAAGTTTTTGTGGTCTACTACTCACAAAGCATTTATATTCAGTTCTGAGAAGAGGGATCTGGTTTTATAGTTAGGATGCATACCCGTGCAATAACACTTCTGTTTATTTTGTATCGTTATTGTGGGTTAAAACTACCTTAAAATCTTTTTCGGGATTTGAAATTTCGTTTTTCATGCTTAAATTCTGTGTTTGATGCTTTGCGCTTTCCTCATGGCTCACATATTGTGTGTGAATTCTCAGCGTTCTGTGGTGGCCATCTGGAAGAAATGACAAGTTGATTAGCATTGATGAGGAGAATCTATTCGTGTGGAGTTTAGATTGTGGAAAAAAATCAGCTCAGGTATTGTTCATCCCGTAGTGGGAAATCCAGCGTAATTTTGTTTCTGATATCTGTGATGCGATGTAATCTATTTGTCTACATTATCAAATTAGATTTTATTTGAATGTATAAAATATAGGTACAAACTAAGGAGTCAGCTGGTATGCTGCATTATTTATCTGGTGGAGCTTGGGATCCACATGATTTGAATGCTATTGCAGCAACTTGCGATTCCTCAGTCCAGTTTTGGGATCTTCGAACAATGAAGTATGATTTATTGGCCTCTCTCTCTCTCTCTCTCTCTCTCTCTCTCCTTTCTTGCAGACATTATATGATTGATCACAACTGACATGTAATGGATTACAGATAGTGAATTTCTGTTCAATGCTTTGATATGGTTCTTGTTATGGAGTAGCTATTGTCTTTCAAAATGTTATGTTCCCTCTGTTTAGTTTCTTATTTTTCATTTTCCTTGGACTACACTCTTACATTTCTTATTTATCTTCACTTGGACAATGCTAAAAGCTCCAATGAAACATAGAGTAGTGCTTCTTTTATGGCTAGTTAATGATTTATTTGTCGTCATGGTTGTATGCTTATTCGTCATATCTTGTTGTTGCTAAACATATTGTTATTTTGTTGCAGAAAGACCAATGCAATTGAGTGTGCCCATGTGCGCAATATTGATTATGACTTGAAGAAGAATCATATACTTGTAAGTGCATACTCATATTCACCTCTAAGCATGGATTGCTACGTTGATGCTCAGTTCATTTCACCATTAGATATTAAGTGATCCTACGAAGCATGTTTCTGTTTGTAACTTCTTAAATTTAGTAGGCATCTCAGTGTTTGGATTTGTTCACTGATCTTTGTAATTCTATTGTCTAATGCAATGTAAAGTAGCTGTCATGAGAAATCTGAACCTCTTTAAATTGTATGCCACACCAATGTGACATGACTTCGATGTTTGGCATAGTTGAGTATTAAAGATATAATCTCTACTAAACCTCCTTGGTAGATTTTATTTCTGTTTGGAGACTCCTAAATAATCAATTATTGTTATAGATGTAGTCACGCGGTTACGAACTCACTGCATTGAATATTTTATATCATTAAAATTGAGTATTTCAGGTTACTGCAGAGGATGAATCTGGAATCCGCATCTGGGATCTCAGGATGGCAAAAGTTCCCATCAAAGAGCTGCCTGGGCATACACACTGGTAGGAGTTTTCTTTTTCTATTAGGGTTTTGATTGTTCTTGAATTATAGCTGTGCCAAATGAACAGTTTTTTGCTTTTTATGCTATTCTGTCTTCTCAGTTTCTTTGATATTTCCTGCTGGTTATTGTCATTGTGTGTGAAAATCTTGAGCACTTAAATTACTCACTGTGGATAAATTCTGGCAGGACATGGGCCATCACATGCAACCCTGAGTATGATGGATTGATTTTGGTACTTCATTTGAATCTCTCACCCTTTCATTTGCGCGCTCATATTTTAGTGTACACACAGATTTAGGATGTGAATGCTTTATTCTTGGCCTTCCTTTCTCCTTTAAAATAGTATGATCTTTTATTAAGAAGTCATCTTCTATTGACAGCCATTCTTGATTGAACAATCCTAACGTGTCTTCCTTTAAGAATGCCCCCACATCCCATTAAAGGGACCAAAATTTTGGGAAGTTGGTAGGATTAGTGATGTACCTTACTGAGGCTACAGTTGGTCGTTGGTTTTCTACTGACTTTTTTTTTTTTATGGCCTTTGGATATGAAACTAGCAAATATAAGTTTCATGTCAAGGCTCTTGTTCTGTCTTCCTTCTAGTTAGGTGCTTGTTTGCATTGCTTTAATCAGATTTAAGCTATTGCAGAGTGGTGGTACAGACTCCGTTGTTAACTTGTGGTTTGCTTCTACGTCAACTGGGGACGAATCGGCATCCGAGAGGTTATTAGCTTGTTTATATGGCTGAAGTCTTATTGACACCTCTTTTTTCAGTTTGCTTGGACATCTTTAAACTTTATATTTCTTTTGACAGCCTATTGGAGCGGCAAGCTGAACCATTGCTTAATTCATATAGTGACTATGAAGATAGTGTTTATGGTAATTAGTTTAACTAACTGAAGTCTCATAATGTGAAGATTTTAGTTTAGCTAACAAATTTTTGGATTTCCCTAGGCCTTGCGTGGAGTACTCGTGAGCCTTGGATTTTTGCGTCCTTATCTTATGATGGAAGGGTAAGACACCAGCATAGTGACAGGACAAGCAGTATGAAGTACTGAAATTAATTGTGTACAAAGATTAAAATAAGATCCTTGACATAGCCTGATTTTGATTTTCGAAGATTATGCTGTGTCTACTTATTGATGTCTCAAATTTCCATAATCTTGTTCACGTTATTGTTGATTGATCCATTAGTTTGGTCATTACAGGTAGTTGTAGAATCGATAAGGCCTTTGCTCTCCAAGAAGTGAATTCCACCTATGTAACTCCGCTACTAAGTGCTAAAGGGACTCTGAGGAAACGCATAACTGGAAGGCGAACTACAACCTTAATCAACAAGAGTCCACTGGCTCAACTGGGAATTCAGAACATGTTTTCTTAAACAAGTGCCCAGTGAGCAACGTTACGTTCAAGTGATCCCTCCGAAATCCTCCGAACTAGCCCTCAAATCTTATTTGTGATTTTATGCTCCAGTACGGCAAGAATTTGTATAGGATGTTTGTCCGGGAGGTCCATCATATGCTCTAAACATTGCATATGGTGTTCGAAAAACACAGCATTTAAAGATAATGGTGAGTGATGGCAATCCTTCAATCCAAATACAACACAATCGTTTTCTGTTTGCTTGAGCGTTGCTTCATGTCTTCGCATGTATCAGTAGGTCTATATAATATCTATCAATGGGGTTTTTGGTCCGCCTTTTATTTGTGATGGTTGATTAGCTAGTTGGCTAGGAATTAGTTTATTAAGGTGATGATTAGTAAGTGGTCCAAGACGATGATCAGACGCATTGGGAGCCGGACTCCTATGGAATTAACTGATCGGAGATGATTATTAGCTACAGGGGGACTGCAACACGGTCGTTTTGTTTTTATAAAACAAAATTTTACGCTTGTTCAATTCTCAAAAGCTTCTTTACAAACATTAAGTTGCCTACCAATTAGCTATTTTTTTTAGCTGATTGGTTGTTTTCAACTGTTTGACTTTTCAAACAGCTAATAAAGTTGTTTTTGGAGAGTAGCTCTTTCATTGGCTGATTGAACAAAAAATGAAAAGGCTCTTGTATAGGAGAGTTTTCATTCAACAGCTAAAATTTTAACCATCAAAAGTTAATTATACTCTTTAAACTATATCGCTAAGTTGTGTAATATTTTGATATTTAAATTGTATTCTTAATTAAGTTGTAAGTAAATACCATACGCTTCATATTTCTGTTAGTTTTAATATACTACAATTTCTAGTAAGTAGGACAACCTAATTGAGGTTCATAGATACCTACGTTTTAGGAACAATACTTGTTCTTATAATTGTTTTATGCAGTTATAGATTAGAAATAAAATATTGACCTTAAATGAAAATGAAAATGAAAATAAAAAGAGGTACATAAATTTCTCATAGATGATGAAATGGTACAGGTGAACATGACTTCTCTAAAATTTAAATTCTTATAAAAATATTTAACGAAATACTAAAATATATAATATTTATGCCCTTATAATTTTTTTTTTAAGTCATATCCTTATAAGTCATTTTACACATAGACAGTTAATACTAAACAACTAATTTTATCAGATATCTTTAATAAACCGTTGATGCAATCCGTTGATCAAATCAGTTGATATAATCAGCTATAAACTGATTGTCAAACAGGTTCGAAACATAATGAACTAAATAGATTAAAAGATATTAATTTTTTTGGTAGTTTAGTACAAATTAAATATTATTTATATGGTAATTTATCTTAATTTTTAAATTTAAACTAAATTAATTAAATTTGATTCAATATTTGATTAATATGGTTTTTACACATATTTATTTATTAATTTTAATTAAAATTTTAAGAAAATTAAAATACTTTTAAACCATAAAAAGATTTATTTCTTCTACTTTCATCTAATATAGAACTTTTGTTTTATGTGTGATTCTATTTTAATTAGAAACTAATAATTCAACTTTTGAATCTTATCTTCCTTGAATTCAAAATTTGAATCCTATCCTCTTGGGTTGGAACTGGTCCGACGCTACCAAAAAAAAGGGACGTCGATTTGGTGAAATGAAATCACCTGTTCCATAATTGCTGTGCCAATGCTGTTTCATTGCATCTGGTCCATATATTTTTGTGGGTCCCATATAAATGTATGGACCAGATACAATGAAACAGCACTAGTACAGCAATTATAGAATAGGTGATCTGGTCCCGATTTGTCATCTTTGTCTCTTATTATTGAAGACAAGTCATGTAATCAACCCGAATTTAAGTCACTTTATTTTACTTTTTTAATACAAACCATCATTGTTCAGAAGAAAATGAAACAAACTCATTAAAAGTCCACTGCGTTTCATAACCATAAGCTCACTTATTATATATCCAGTGTAGTTGGAAACTGACTTTAAGCTTATCCAAATCCAAATCAGCGAAGTCCATTGCTCATTTGGACTTTTAATCTGCGTTTCATAACCATAAGTCCACTTATTAGATATACACCGGAGTTGGAAACTGACTTTAAGCTTATCCAAATCCAAATCAGCGAGTTTGACATTCAAACAATTTCTCCCTTTTTTTTTTTTTTTGAAGTAGGATGAATTATATTAACTATCCAAATACATTATATGCGTTACAAAATGAAGAAAATTATCACACCACTCGTCTACGTTTGCCATTGTTTGAGAAGCCTGGGCTAAGCCACGAGCTACCTCATTAGCAGAACGCCTAATATATTAAAAAACAACTTCACAATCAAGTTGAGAACTAAATAAACGAGAACTAGAAATTAAATCACAAAAATCAGCTGCATCTCTATATTGTCGATTCGTAATTGCTTGAATAACAAGAAGACAATTACTCTTGACAACGGCTTGAAATCACCTGTGCCACCTACTCTGTTCCAACTCTGCTCCATTTCATCTCAGCCACATATTTGTATGAGACTCATACAAATGTGTGGCTGAAATAAACTGGAGCAGGGTTGAAACAGGGTAGGTGGCACAGGTAATCACGTCCCCATGACAACAACCATTTGCCAATTCTTACTCTTAATCCAGCTAAGGGCCTCCTTTATGGCTACTGCTTCAACAATCTTTGGTTGAAAAGCTCCATCAAATCTGCCAACCTTAATCTCCAAAATTAAACTTGAAAAATCTCTAGCAACAAAACCATACTCAGTATAGGAAACCATCCACAGTTGTTGCAGCATCAATATTGAACTTTACCTACCCAAAGTCTGGTTTCCTCCATGTAATGACACCATCAGCAGCCCTTGCATTCTCAATTACCAGTTGTGCCTTCAACCAATCTTAATGGTACCGCAACTTTCTAGCCCAAATTGACAATGGATCATAAAATAAATTTTAAATATTTAATAAAATTAAATTTTAATTGTTAATTAAAATTTAACCTTTTCTTTTAATTTATAAAAATTAATTAATAAATTAAACAATTTTTAATAATAAATTGGTTAAAAATTATCTAAAAGTGTAAGTTTTTAATTATTGCAGAGGCCTGGAGCTTTTGACACGTGAAATGTCCAGTCACCATTATCCATTGCCACGTCTTTTAACTTATCCACAATCTACAAAATTCTGAGTCACACATGTGGCGGACACGTGGAGACAAACTACTTCCGAGGTTGTCAAGTCACACTTTTTGCGTTTGAGGCCTCAAGTTCAACTCAATTATGCCTCCAAGATTCCACGTATTTTGGCCCCACGTAATCTTAGATTAGATCATAGATTTTCTTAACTTTTCAGAAACAGAAATTTCAATATTTTTCTACACCATTACGTAATATAGTATCACCATTCTTTTTCTTTTTCTTAAAAACACTTATGATAAATTCCAAAGACCGAAATTAATAATATATCCGAAATTAACCGGTTCGAATCACAAAAATAATTTTTTTGTAAAAATTTCAATACTAACAAAACGAAAAGTCTCGTACATTAGGATCTGATGACTTTGACTTTATTATAACTAAAATTTAAGGGTAATTTTGTAGTTTAATTTTTATTAGAGTTAGTAATAAATTAGGCTGAGTCGTTATAAACTCAATTTTAAAATTTTATTTTCAAGCTTGAAATTTTTAGTTTAGTTTGAGCTCGTTGGATTAAATTAAATTAAATTATTATTTAAAAAATTAAAAACAATGTCATTCTATCTACGCTAACATAAATCATGATATAAAGAAAAGGATAGTATTAATCTAACTCGAGACATTTTTCAATTTAGTTAAAAGGGTGAAAAAATACGAGTTATATCAAAAACTCGATCAACTAAAGTCAGTTTTGTTAATTTTAGATTGGGTCGGATCAAATTAGACTTGTTTTTTTGTCCCCCGTATTTATTATATGTAGTATTTTATAATACCATTTGAAGTTCTTAGTGTTTTAAAACTTAAATTATAAAAATTATTAAAAATTATTAAAAATTTAAAAATATATAATAATATCAAACAATATAAAGTATATTAACAATATCTCAAACCAAAATTATAAAAGATTATTGATGAACTAAAATTTGTGTACTTATTTTGTAATAACTATTTAATAAATACATATTATAAATATATTTCAATGGATAATGTGTCAAAAAAAAATGATGATCACCCCCTTGAAAGGACAACTCAAGAACAAAGTAGGAAACTAAGAAAACAACAGATGGCTGAGCTTCCGCCGCCTGGCGCAAACGAGAGGCATATCAGACACGTATTTGAAAAAGCGGGACCCACATACCCACTCACCACTCACGTGTATATATATATATTTATTTGTTTATGTTTCGAAATCCAAACCACCGCCATGAGAGCCGACAACTGATCCCATCTTCCTCTCTAAACCCACAAAACCTCCCCGCCGCAACCACCGCCAAAACCACCGCTCTCTGCAAACCAAAGATTCTCTATCTTCCGTTGTTCTCTTTCTTAACCCCATTGGTTCTCTTTTTATTATGATATCAATATTAGTTCTATGTAATTTAGTCAACGAGAAGTCTCCTTCTATTTCTGCTCTTGGAAACTGTAAAAAAACCCTAACTTGTGCTTCAAAGCTTCAATTATCAAGAACGCTCCTTTTGGGGTTGCGTCTATTTGGCTTTCGTTTTCTCTTGGTGGGTTTTTAAATTCTGGTGTTTTTTTTATGGCATTTGAGTAATTAATGGCTGGCGGTCTTGCGGCGGCTCATACTCCTCTTAAGCTTCATTTTAAGCACCGGAGGCTCCACATTTTACCTCTTCGAGCTAACATTCATGGGTTGGAGCTCAGAAGCAAGAAAAGGAGACTGCGGGTTGAAGCTGGTAGGGTTGCTGTGGAGTTGACCCGCGTTAGTTGCTGTCGCTTCGACTCTGTACGACCAACTCGGAGGTCCGGTAGGTCGGGTCAGAGCGTGGAGAAACCTCAAGAGAAGAGCCCCCACAGAGTCCAAGTCCAAGCAACTCCTGCTTTGCCATTTGCGTATGTCACAAAAGTTTTTAACTTTTTCTTTGATCCTTTCAATAGTTTCTGTGTCTTTGTCGGTGGTGACTGTGTTAAGTGCCTGCTTTGTGCATTTGTTATTTCATCTTGAACGCTTTTGTGAGAGAGTTACCTTAAAAAAAAAAAAAATTTTGTTTATGGGTTTTTGATAAAAAAGCTATCTTTGACTATCTGAATGCTTATATCTCATAGATTTTACTCGCCATGATGAACTTCGTGTAATTGATACTTCCTCTTGGTTGATGAATTAATTACTCTCTTTTATTTGTACGGAGCAAAGATTATCTCTTTCTGTTTTTTTTTTTGGTATTTCGAAAATGGAAATAATTACAAACTGCATAGAGAGGTACTCCTATAGTGATAAGATTGCTCTATTATATATTGGAGAAGTTTTTTGAAGTATTTTATAGTTTGCCTAACCTTAAGATGTTGGTGTGGTACAATTGTTGTAGGTCTCGTTTTGTTTCAAGACAAGAGAAATTTCATCCTCGTTGTACCCCAAGATATTCGGGTCCACAATCTAGGGACACCCCTCCAAAGAGAGGTAAACAGTCAATCTCCTGAGTTTTGGCCATTTCATATGCTTCGTTCATCTATGTTTCCCGGATGAATGTCTAATTTATGGCTATAATCGTTGTGTTTGATTGAGATCATGCTCATTGTAGACACTGGTATTGCACATGAGAAAGACTGGGGCATCAATTTGTTAAATGAAAACATCAAGGAGTCAGGCTCTAATGAGGATGGTAGTACTTGGTATCGAGAAAGCGGAGAGGACTTGGGTGAAAATGGATATAGATGTAGGTGGACAAAGATGGGAGGTCGATCTGATGATAGTTCAACAGAATGGAAAGAAACGGTACGTGGTTATTTTAATCACATGATATCGGGATGCTTGTTTTATACTTGTATGAGATTGAAGCACACTGATGGTTACTTTCTGTGTAAAGACAATACAAACAGTAAATAAGGTTAAAATTTATCTTATTGTCTCAAATTACAAAACTCTTGTTGTCTATGTAGAGGTTCATGATTGTTAACGTTATAGCCATTAGCACCAATTTATCATTTTTAAGACACAAAAGGCAAACATGCATTTTAAGGTCGCATTTCTGTGGTTAACTATTTGTTTTGAGTGAACCTTGAAACCATATATCTCCAGAATGCACCGGCCTTGCCCCTATCTGTCTGTTGAAATTTGTTAGTTAGGTGGGTCAGTTTCAAACTTAAAGCATAGTCTGCCTTTTCGAATTTCTGCAAAGCTAAGGTGCCTGGTACATCACTTGTGAAAGCTTAACAAGTGATGGAGGCAGAATTTATAGGAAAGAAGTGAAATTAGAGTAAGAGTAAGGAGAGTTAACAACAAACTAATTGGTGTGGCAGATGATTAAGATTATGATGCAAGTGGTTTATAACTCTGTTGGACATGCTACTGGCCAGCTGTATATGTACTTTCAAACTACTTAACTGGCAAGTTTTCATAAACTCATTATCATCCCAGGTGGATGCATTTAATGGATTTATCTCCTTGACAGTGGTGGGAGAAGAGTGACTGGACTGGGTACAAAGAGCTAGGTATATATCTCAACCTTCACTTATTTAAGATTAATATTTGCAAGTTGTAATTTCTCTGGTGAGGTAACCCTCAATGGAGTTCGTTTTCTCAGGTGTAGAGAAATCTGGAAGGAATTCTGAAGGTGATTCATGGTGGGAAACATGGCAAGAAGTGCTTCATCAGGATGAATGGAGGTCTAGCATTTTTAGTTTTTTCCAATCTGATGGAATACTGAGAACTCTGTTATGCATTATGTCTCTCAAGCTTGGAAAGCACTAAGATTACATTTTGTGTACTTGTTATTGCAGTAACCTTGCAAAAATAGAGAGAAGTGCACAAAAACAAGCAAAATCAGGCACTGAAAATGCTGGATGGTATGAGAAATGGTGAGTAACTGTTATGAAGTAGGAGTAATTTGATAGATGCTAATTATAGGCATCCATGTTGCAGTTGAAAACACAGAAGATACTTGCTCTATATTAACTATACCCTATTTATGGACTTAGGTGGGAAAAATATGATGCCAAAGGCTGGACCGAGAAAGGTGCACATAAGTACGGTAGACTGAACGAGCAGTCATGGTGGGAGAAGTGGGGAGAGCATTATGACGGAAGTGGATCCATTCTCAAATGGTCTTTGTCTGATTAATCGTTATAACTTATTCGGATCTAAATTTCCTTCATGAATATTAGCTTAATTGCTGCGATATCAAAAAGTAGCTGAAATATCTTCAAGTAGATTCAGAACATGGACATTAATTTAATTGATGCATCTCTATCCGGCACAATAAATTGGATGGCATTACCAATTTGGTATATCAGATTTTATCTTCTGCATTTTACTCTGTTCTGGTGCCATTTTCAACTCCAATTAATGTTTATCTATGCATGTAATTTCTTTACTGGAAGCAATTTGTTTATTGAGTTCTTTACTTTGAGTCCTCAGGACTGATAAATGGGCAGAGACTGAATTGGGAACTAAATGGGGAGACAAGTGGGAAGAGAAGTTCTTTGCTGGTATAGGTTCACGTCAGGGGGAAACTTGGCATGTTTCTCCTAGTGCTGAACGTATGTGGTTTCCATTGCTTATGTCTTTATGATACATAAACTTCTCAATTGGTATATTCTTGATGAGATATGATATTAAACTGGATTCAGTTTCTATGATTATTCTATCAGATTTCTTTGAATAAGGTGTTATATTCAGCTACTTGCTTCTATTATTGTTTAGCTTTTTATATACTTTGGCAGTTTTATTTTCCTGAGATTGATTTTCTATATGTCTAGGTTGGTCAAGGACTTGGGGCGAGGAACATTTCGGAAACGGGTAACTTTAATGGAACTTGCTTTGATATTCACATCTGTATTGGAATGTTAATATGCCCTCCCATCTTTCACCAGGAAAGTTCACAAGTATGGAAAGAGTACAACAACTGAAAGCTGGGACATAGTTGTGGACGAGGAGACGTACTATGAGTAAGTGATACATTCACCAACTGATAGAAACATATATTTGTTGGTGCTTATGGAAAACACAGTTTGATTTGCTCAAATTTGTTGATATGTGTTTGTGATGAAGGGCTGAACCTCATTACGGATGGGCTGATGTTGTGGGTGATTCAAGCCAGTTGCTGTCAATAAAACCTCGAGAAAGGC
>JANIPN010000006.1:661753-673077 GCA_027478595.1 Erythroxylum anguifugum
ATATTATTTGTGACGATAAATTTGTCATAAATATTAGAAGTTATTGTGACCATACACCTTTGTCACACATTTAACAAGTTTTAGTGTCGACAATTTTGTCATAATAAGTTGACGTTTTGTTACGACTTAACTCGTCACTGCTTTATATTATCCGTGACGATAAATTGGTCATAAATATTAGAACTTATTGTGACCAAACAGCTTTGTCACACATTTAACAAGTGTTTGTGTCAATACTAGTGTCACAAAAGCTTTGCATAATTGTGACCATTGTTTAAATTCGTCACAAGTGTAGTAGTGACGGAGGTATTTGTGACGAGAGGTGACGACTTCAAATATTGGTCACTATTAATAATAGTGACAAATATTACTGCTTTCAGTGACAACTTTTGCCTTCACTAAAAATACAATTTCTAATAATAGTGACAAATATTACTGCTTTCAGTGACAACTTTTGCCTTCACTAAAAATACAATTTCTTGTAGTGACTCAATAGTAATAGTAACTCATACTATGCAGCATTTCACACGCTCGGAATCGGGTTTCAGGCACATGTTCTTCTTTAGCTCTCACAACTCTCGGTTGGTAAGTCTAAAGATTGTGTTGAAATAACTAATATCAGACCTTAAAACCCTACGTTGGTTATGCAGGACATGGGGGATTCTTTATCTGTTCCTTGTTTTCATGTGGCAACTGTATACCTTGTGGTTGCTAATTCAGTTACATGAATCGGAGTCAGGGATGAGATACAGTAGATATCTTCGACTATCCATGGCTGCTTTTTGTGAGGACGATCGATCTGCATATATATAAACTAGCTTATACTTGAGTGTTCTTAAAGTTTAAAGAATTGATTTTCAGGTGACAAACTGGGGAAGCTACTTGCTCCTTTTCCGATCATGTATCTATCAGGTGGAACCTGTGTGACCTTGATCATGATAAGAGGTGGAACCATGAAGATACTTTTCCAAATTCTGTGTGAAGATCAGTGCAATGTGAAGCCGTTGACAACTATAGAGTGGTACCTGTGTTTCACTACCTTGGCAATCCTTCTTGCTCAGCATCCTAACTTGAACTCAATCGCCAGAGTCTCCCTGATCGGAGCAATCACAGCCATAAGCTACTGTACTCTGATATGGGTTGTGTCAATCATCAAAGGTAGGCCTAATGGAGTTTCTTACCATCTTCCTCCGACAGAGTCAAGATTTAAGATGGCTAGACTTTGCAATGTCCTTAATGCACTTGGAATAATCGCATTTGCTTTCAGAGGTCACAACGTTGTACTTGAAATACAGGTAAGTCCCACTATTGACATGTCTGTTTAGATCTTAGCCAAAAAGTGATCTTACTTCTCTCCAATTTTCCAGGGGACTATGCCTTCGAGCATTAAGCACCCATCTCGAGTTCCAATGTGGAGAGGAGTTAAATTATCGTACTTGATTATAGCAATGTGTCTGTTCCCTCTTGCAGTAGGTGGATACTGGGCTTATGGAAATTTGGTACGTATAAAACTAGCTTTCCCTATTCTTTTTTGAGCTAAGGAGTTAAATAATTATGGTGTTTAATAACTTATGGGGACTATTGAAGGTTTGAAAACCAAGAGATTACAGAGAAAATGACTAATTGTACTAAATAAATAAAGTTTTTAAAAAATTAAAAAGTTTTAGATAAATTCGGCAAAAATAGAATTTCATAGACTTATATGTACTTAAATAAAAGTTATATGTTGAATTTGAAACTTTTTCTTTTAAAAAAAAGATCAAACTACTGAGATCTAATCTAATCAACCCTAAAACTAAAAACCTGGTGAACTGATTACAGATTCCAGAGAATGGAGGGATGTTAAGTGCTTTATACAAATACCATGGACACAAGTCTTCAAAGGCACTGCTTGGATTAGCGTGTTTGTTCATTGTCATGAACAGCCTTAGCTCGTTTCAGATATATGCAATGCCAGTTTTTGACAATTTGGAGATCAGATACACAAGCAAAATGAACAGACCATGTCCAAGATGGTTACGTTCAGGGTTCAGGGTCTTCTTTGGATGCTTAGCGTTCTTCATCTCTGTGGCTCTGCCATTTTTACCTAGCTTGGCAGGTCTGATTGGTGGGGTTGCATTACCACTAACCTTAGCATACCCATGTTTCATGTGGATAAGTTTAAAGAAGCCCTCAATTGCCTATTGGGAGTGCTTGGAAGAGTGCTTGGCTTCCTAGTGACTGCCGGCGCAACATGGACTATTGCAACTATGGGAATAGACGTTCACTTCTTCAAACCCCAATAAGGATTAGCTATACCAAATGTCCTCTTTTATTGTTTATAGTGTAAATATCAATAAAGACATCTTTTTAATTATGAAAATGAATAAAACAATTAAAAACGAGTGATATGAAGCTTTCAAAAATTAAAAAAAGATTAATCAATCATAAAAATTATCAGTTAGACTTTTACAGACTTATAATTGTCATCGCTCAGAGCTTTAACATTAATCAAATTATATTTAAACAGGAAATTACAGATTTTCAGTGACCATCTCCTGAATTTCATAGAGCTTGTTCTTTAGGGCAGAAGTAATCATTTGCCAAGGTTGAGGCTTACCTGTTACTGTAAGGGACTTGCTTCTTGTCATATATAAAGCAGACATGTTGAAACTTAAAAAGCAGAAAGAAAGAGACAGGAAAAAGTAAACCTGATTTTCCTTGCAGTAAAACATTCAAAAACTACAATCACAAAAGAATGGTAAGTTAAATTTTTATAGACTTAAGATTAGACTATGAGAATTTCAACATCAATCAAACTATACTTTGAACAGCATAAAACAAATTATCAGTAACCTGAAATTCATAGTGCTTGCTCCTTAGGAGACGAGAAGTAATCATAAGACAAGGTCGAGGGTTCCCTGGACTTGTTTCTTGTCCAATAAAGCCGACCAATTGAAGCTTGAATGCAGAAAGAAAGAAAGGAAAAGTGAAAACCAGATGTTCCTTCTACTCATTTATTAAATAAACTCCAATATTTTAGTACATGAATGATGTTTCATATACTAAAATAGCCATTAACTGTATACATGAATTTCCAACATTCATATCCTCCTCTTTTCCTAAAATTAGTGATATTTCTGCGAGAAGAAATAAAATTCCCTGCATAATAATATGATTTAATTGAACAATCATCTCACTGCCTTGCACTTCAATTTTCAACAAGTTTGGATAGCCACCATCTGTCCTGGAATCCTGTGGCAAGTCTGAATGAAGCACAAAGAGAATCTGATGGTCATGACCATCAGCTACTTGAATAATAACTTCTCAACCTTCCATCTTCAAGGATCTGAAGTCTCCACTTCAGATATCAAAATCTTGAAGTGTTCACCTCAAGCATGTGAACACAGAACATACTTTCTGCGGAGTTACAATTGTAACAAATCTTTTGAAAAAGGGTCAAGGCACTCAGAACGTACACAACAAATTCTTGTTGCTGTGGAAAAGGTTTGGCTTTACATTGATAATGGCAGAAGCATTCGTCGCTTTTTTTTCCTATTTAATCTCACTTGCTTTGTAACTTTCATACCCAGAAGCAACAGCACCGTGATGCATACTAAGATAAAAGCAAGTTGAATATGCCTAAAATATAAAGAAACTGCTGAAAAAACCAGGAAAGCTAAACTCATGAGTTCCCATATCACAAATATCACCACATCCACCCTGCACGCAAAGGAACAAAAGGCAGAAGCAAAATAAATACTGATGTCATAGTATTCAAACTGTATGACAACAGATGACAAAACCATATAAAAAGGAACTATCACAGATGACAATAGCGGACAGAACCCAAGAATCACATACAATCATTATATGTATCAAAAAATACTCCATCTTCTCTTTTCTGTGGATGTTTGTACCACATTTGATAAACTTGAGCTAAACGTCAAAGTGCCAATCAACTTCCCGAATCAATATTAGACGGTTCAATGGAAGAGAGTTAAGATATTTATAAACTGGAAAACATTTGAACCCCACTAAATACCTGCCATCATACACGCAACATAGTGAAATGTCTAGGATTGTTTCAATCTTGATCATACTAAACAAGGAGTTCATCATCTTAATTGTGATTTATAAAGGGGTGCCATACTAAGATACCATCCTAGGAATATAATTTACCATCTTCAAAAATCTCCAGTCAATTTACAAAGAATATCCTAAAAAACCTAAATTTTCCTACAAATTTTCAGACGACAGCCAAAACCCGCTACTGACATCCATAGACAAGTTTAATAGACTATTCATTTATAAGCATTGAATTTCCCGGTTAATAATATTACCTTACAAATTTCGTAAATAGTAAATCAATCTAACTTTCTCCATCATGCAGGAAAAGAAAAACAAAGATATGAGTATGAAGTAATTGGTTTAGAAGCCTGAATATAATTTCTTTTCTTTCTTTCTTTTTTCTTGAATTGCAAAAAGGACAGAGACACAAGCCTCTTCTACATTCCTATAAGCATAAGCTGGGTACTTCCATAATGTTTGTCCAAACATAGTTTCCTTCCCATGAACTTTATCCCCACCTTACTAACTACATAGAATTGTCAAAAAGAATTACATAATAGGAAATAAGGGGAAAGCAGAAAGGTTTTCTCCAATGACACGCGATCTGATTGACCAACCAATCACTCAGATGTTAAATTCTCAACACGTGAAAGAAAATCATAATTCAAAAACTAAACCCATAAATCCTAAACACGAAAATTGTAATCAAACCCTAGCTGATCTCCTAAACCAAGTTTATACATTTCCACTCTTCCAAGCCACGAAGATCAAACAACCTTGAGAGAAACAACAATAAGAACAATAATGAAACGAGAGGCCATAATCAATGATACGATTTACCTTGAATACGTGGGATTAGGAATGGAAGAAAAGAAAGAAACGGAGGCCCAGTCGTGTTTGGATCGAATCTGGTACTCCCTCAACTGCTCTGCCAGATTCGATCTCGTTATCATCTCTAGTCCTCTTCTCAATTTCCGGATCTCTCTGGTTCTAATCCCAAATGTTCAACAATATAGGTTTTAACCGAATTGAACGGTGAAGTGGGACGAAAGAGGGAGAGAGATCGGAGATCGATGATCGATTCTCTTCGTAGCTTTCGGCTTTGGTTAAGTACAACTACTATTCGCGCCACGCAACGACAACGTTTCGAGAGTATGGACCGTTTGGCCCAATTTAAAAGCCACTCCTAGTTCTTAAGCAAGCCTTTTTCTCTTGCTCGCTTCTAAAGCGTTTACTTGACATCTTCATGTTTTTAGCCCGTCATAGGACAGGCATTCAGCCCGAGTGTAAGCCCTACTTTAGACCCTTTAACTTCGGGCTGGACAAGAGCAATACCACCCTTATATTCGTAAACTTTTATTTATAGATAAAGATAATAAATTAATTTGACTCATTTTAATTTAAATTAATTAAATTTTATTTTAAAATTTTCAATTTAACTTAACTCAAATTTTGAAAATAAACTTCCATTTATTACGATGAAAAATTGAGTCATTCGATATCGGGTTGAAGTATCCTGTTTTTGTTAGAACATTCTAACTCTTTATTATTAGATTATGTTCAGATATTCGTATGAACATTACATGTATAGATAAGATTTAATTACAAAGGCTGTGAATTAATTAACTGACATAGAGTATCTGATACTTTCTTTTTTTTTTGTCTTAAATCAGGGTATCTATCGGCAGACTCAGTGACTAATCCCCTCGCTGATTTGTAGGCACCTCACAGGATGGGACAGCTGGCCCAAGGATTTAAGGTTGCTCCATACCCAAAGTCAATGATCGAACTCCTGACCTTTGATTAAGGATGGATGAGTCCCTGCAACTCAACCACACCTCTCAGGTTAGAGTATTTGATACTTTCTATAACGCTTCTTATGGCTCCGTTTCCAACCAGACATATCTTCTTACTTAGACACTAAGGTACATCAACTGTGTAAATGATGTTCCGGAACTTGGGGCCTCAAAGAATGTACTTTTAAGAGTTCGAGTAAGGGTGACAGTAACATTGGGCGTGAATCTTGATTAGACAGAGTTGGAATATCTAAATTTAAATTTAATTAAATAGCTTCTATATTTTTTTCTCGATATGTACATAAATTTCCGAATTTCTATTTTTAACAAATTTATTTCTAATTTTAAAAAAAAATTCAACACCTTTATTTATCTAACACAATTAGTAAACTTTATTATAATTCCTACATTTTCAAAATTTTAATCAATAATTAAAATTTTTAATTGATTGAATCGGTTCAATCGTAAAATTGTAAGTCGTCCAAATTTTTAATTTAATTTTTAGCTTTCTAATTTGATTTACTTTAATAACTCTTGTTGGTAAAAATCAATCAATTTATTAATTTATCAGTTAATTTTTGTAAATTAATAAATTTTTACAAACGAAAAAAAATAAACTAATTTTTATTTAATAAAATTTTAAATTATTCGATAGGTAAAAAAAAATTATTTTAATCTTATTTTCAAATTTTTAATTTTATTTAATTTTTAGCTTGTTTTATGACGTTCTAATTCTAGTTGAATTTTTTAAATGTCTTGCCCATGTAAATAATCATTAAAATAAACACTAATTAATTATGTCGGTAAAATGTATAAATGAAGATTTGAATAGAAAATTTAAATTAATTTGAATTTTTTACTCATTAAATATATTAAATTCAAGCTGAAATAATAGGATTGAATATAATTTATTGATTTTTTAATTAGATTTAAATTGAAATTACTTTTTTTTTTCTTGTTTTCTAGCAGAGAAGTAATCTCTAGACTCTAGAGGCAGTTGGACAGATTAGCATTGGAATAAGTTACGATATCGGGACTTGAAGAGATAAGCAAGCACTTAACCGGCCACCTGTCCCTGAGTGCCTAACTCAGTAACGTATCTTCAGAAATTGACAATCACTATGTCGATCTCAACGCTGATTACAACTAGGCCCCACCATACCATGGAACTCATGAGGCGTGGATGTACCGGAAACCTCCCACTCGAGTAACTCTTGAGTGGTTTTTTTTTGCCGACGCATCGCCCGTGGCATAAGTCTTAAGTTTGTGGGCCCCAACAACCCCATTCCACATACATCTTAACCGACATTTTATGTCCCTCCTACGTCAAACCCTTCACGTTCTTCTTACTTATTGGATACTCCCTCGGGCCCACTGTACAGCGTGTCTTTTTCAATTTGTATGTTTTTGACTTTTCGTCTTTTGACTGTTACGTTTGTTACAATTTTTGCTTGAAACATCACATAAAAAAAAATTAATATTACTTATTATAATGGTGTCATGAGAACTTATTTAATATTTTAAAAATATTTAAGCCGCAAACTATACGTTTAATAAAATTTTAAATTAGAAATCAATATAAACTATTCAATTATAACATCATATAAGTCTAATTAACAACTTAATTACTAAGAATTGATTAATTATTATTTAAGATATTATTAATATCATTAAAAATATAGAAATATAAGTAGTGAAAAGTTATAATGATTACTATTATTATTATAAAATAATAATATTTAATAAAATAATTTCTAAATAATAATTAGTGTTATAAAAATTATTAATAATTTTTAAATTTTTATAAAAATATTAGAGTGAGATTCAAGTTTTTTAACATGATCTAAAGCGAGCGAGCTTAATGTGCAACAGAAGTGAGTGATGGCTATTCGTCTTCCCCTCGGCTTCATGCCACACGTCGGTTACAAAACGACGGCCTGATTGGTTACACACACACACACAGTGACTTTATTAGTACTTGATCGCGTCAGATCCGCGTTACATTACGCTATAAAAACCCCCAAAAGATAATCATATAAGCCACAAAAGCGTAATAACTTCTTCTGTTTATATATCGTATCTCTTCTGCTCAGTTCTTGTGTTCTACTTCTACACATCACTCTTTTAAGTCCGTTCCTGTTTAATTGTTTCCGATCACGATCTTTTAACTATGGCTGACGAATACAAGGTCCACAAGAGCGAGACCACCCAAGTGATTGATGAAGGTTCAGTGGAGACCAAGGATCGTGGGATGTTTGATTTCTTGGGGAAAAAAGATGAAGAGAAGCATCAAGAAGAAAAAAAAGAAGAAGTAATCGCTACCCAGTTCGAAGAAAAGGTTCACGTATCTGAACATGAGACCAAGAAAGAGGAAGAGAAGAAACCTAGCCTCTTGGAGAAGCTTCATCGATCAAATAGCAGCTCTAGCTCTGTGAGTTCTTTTCCTTTTTTCTTTTTTTTTCCATCTCTTGATCTTGATCTTTGAATTCTTAGTGACATGTTGTGAATATATATATATCCAGTCTAGCGATGAGGAAGGAGGTGATGGAGGAGAGGAGAAAAAGAAGAAAAAAAAGGAGAAGAGAGGACAGAAGGAGAAGATCGAAGAGAAGAAGCATGAAGATAGCACAGTTCCTGGAGGGAAATGCGATGAGGAAACTGAAGAAAAGAAGGGTATCATGGATAAGATCAAAGAGAAATTGCCAGGACATAGCAAGAAAACTGAAGAAGTTGACACTCCACAACCAACTGAAACATACACTACTCCTCCTGAAACTGCCCAGCCACATGAAGATGCAGAGGCAAAAGAGAAGAAGGGAATTTTCGAGAAGATCAAAGAGAAGCTACCTGGGTACCACCCAAAGACTGAGGAAGAGCAGAAAAAAGATAGCGGTTCTCATTGAGAAAGCTAAATATGGTTGTGAAATGTGAACGCTTGTGTGGTTTTTTTCTTTTTCTTTTTTAATCAGTCGTGTTTATTATGAAATATTATCATATCTTCTTCTGCTTTGTCGTATTACGTGTTTTGCGTGCTTGTAATTAACTTTTGTGTAATGGATTCGATGTTTTCCCTGTTATTTTGTTCTTAAACAACATTAATTTTATATAAGTATGCTCTTGTGTTCTGTTTTCATTTATTAACAAATTAGATTCTAATTAAATTCTTTTTATTCATTATCATTATTAGTTAGAAATTTTAATAAAACAAAATTGTAGAAAATTAAAATCTAATTTAATAGCATAAGAAAAGATATATTTTAAATGTATTAATAATAATCTTATATATACAAAAAAAAAAGGAATGTCAACAGACCTTTATTATTATATTCACCCAATCTGATAGTTTCCTTTTTTAGGAGAACGTGTCTACTATTGAATTCACCTAATTCGATAGTTTCTTTTTTTAGGAGAACATTTAATGTTAGTCACTAAATGAGTAAGTCGGCAATCCCTCAAAGAGACTATGCAATGTACTTTGGGTTACAAATTCTTTTTTCTCTTTATGAAGCAAGAAATAGAGATCAAATTTTGATAAAATTTGCAATAACCAATGTACATCAAATTCAAAAGGCATGAAATCTTCTGTCCCCAAATTTGTATACCAACCCTGTGCTACTAAATTCAAGCCATTCATCTGCAAAATAAACAGAAAAGAAACCTATTAGAATCGTAAAGACGGTGTTCTGTGTGTGTAGCCGACCTCTTGATTTAACTTAATTCGGCAACTTATATAGAGATTGAGCTCGGGCCGGGATTATCATGGCTGAATATCAGGAATTTCCCGGTCATCAACCTAAGAATGGAGATCATGGACTCAATGGTAATCAGGAACGAGTAGGAGACAATAATGGAAACAATAGGCGTAGGACTATTAGAGAAGCTACAACCTCTGACGTAAACTATGACCCTTTCATCGCTGCCTGTCCTAACTTCAACGTTAATTGGTACACAAATTTGGGGACAGACAATTCAAAAGGCCATAAAAAAATACACTATTCTTTTGTCTAGAATAGTTAAGTTTTTTTCTTAAGGTTATAACTTCTTTTTTTCTTTGATATAATTTTCGGGTCATTCGGAACAATTTCTCTACTAATAAAGAGTAAAATTGAATACTAATTAACCTTCTAAAATCTTGCTTATGAGCGAGATTTTTATTATATTTTTATTGTTGTTGTTGTAGTATATATTTTTTACGAAGAAGTTTATTTATTAAAATCAGAGTTATAAATCTCATTTTTAAAGAATAAGATAAGTCTCTTTAATGTGAATAATAAAAATATTTAAATTTATTACTATTAATTAAATTTGCTGTAGTTTCATGCTGATTCACTAATTTATTTAAATCATTCAATTGACAAATTATTTTTGAACCACTAATTTACTAGATAATCTATTTGATCAATTAGCATGTGATGTTGATATTTTATTTAATGTGCGCGCGCGTGTGTATATATATATTAGTTGGGGAACTGACTAGTAGTTCTAAACCTACTTGTCAACACCAGCGATCAATTTCTGCTTTACCGAAAAGCCTTTAATTTCTTTATGAGATGACCCCTCCTCAA
The DNA here is from genome assembly GCA_027478595.1 of Erythroxylum anguifugum. Lineage (NCBI taxonomy): Eukaryota > Viridiplantae > Streptophyta > Magnoliopsida > Malpighiales > Erythroxylaceae > Erythroxylum > Erythroxylum anguifugum. The sequence continues at coordinate 672,165 of JANIPN010000006.1, forward strand.
GTGCTCCATGATCTTTACAGACCATTCGAAGTGGACAAAAGCAATTTCTTTGTCACTTTCGGTTTCTTTATATAGCAATTTCTTCCACTCCCTTCGTTACAATCTGTCCGTTCTTAATATTTTACGGTTCTGAATAAAGTAAAAAAGGTATTATTTTATCTTTTCTTGTTATTTATGAAAATTAAAAATGGACTCTTATACAAATAAAATAGGAGTCCTTTTTTTTTTTATCTTAGACTAAGGTATCTATCGGCAGACTTAGTGACTAATCTTCTAACTGGTTTGTAGGTACCTCACAGGATGGGACAGCTAGTCTAAGAATTTAAGGCTGCTTCATATCCAAAATCAAGGATCGAATCCATAACCTTTAATTAAGGATAGACGAATTGTTAGAATATTCTACAAGATCATGGAGAATCAGGATCAGATTATGCCTTAATTGTGTACATTAAGAGAATATTACGCATTGAGTATATAATAGTTACCATAGTTAGCTAGCCTAATGTACTATATTTAGACAGACTCTGTACATGGGATTATTATCAATGAAAAATGGAAGAATCATTCTCCCAAATCTGGCTGTTACTAGTTTGACATGGTATCAGAGCAGCTAACGATTCAATCTGTTCAAACCTTCAATCAGCCATCATCATTCAAAACCTTCAATCTGTTCAAACCTTCAATCTGTTCAAAACCCAGCACACCTGAAACCAAAACAGAAACATGTCAGTGACAAGTTCCAACGAAACAGAAAATCCAACATTATCAGAAAATGTTGTCCCTGATGATTTAACCCTGCAAATAGCAAAACTCCTGAAAAATGGCATCAATTCAGTTCAGAAATCAACCAACAGTAAGGCCGCCACCGCCACGAGCAACCCAGAGGCCACTGGCAGCGGCGGCGGCAGCCAGG
>JANIPN010000006.1:678006-693090 GCA_027478595.1 Erythroxylum anguifugum
ATTTTTGGATTAACACAACAACCTACAAATTATGCTAACCGGATACTTCACATTAGGCAAGGCTTGTACAACAGGCTCGATCAAGATAACGTAAATAGAAAGAATTGAACACAAGACCTAAAAGAAAAATGATACTTAGATTATAACTATTTTAAAAGTAGGTTTTAAGTTATCAAACATAATTGTAATTATGATTATGATTATAATTATAATTTATGTTCATATTATTTGTTAAAAAAAAGTTTAGCGACTACTATTTAGCAATGATTTAAAATCTAACCAATTCAGTATATTTAATTATAAAAATTTTGAACCAACAAACTTTTAGCTCGATTTTCAACTTTTAATACAATTTAATTTAATAACTTTTGTTATTAAAAAATATTATTTTATTAATTAATCATTGATTTTGTAAATTAATAAGTTATTATAAACTAAAATAAATTAATTAATTTTTATTTGACTTTTATTTTTTAATTAAACTTTCAATTTTTCAATGAGTAAATACAATTTTTATTTTTTATTTTATTTATTCTTTAACTGATTTTATGACTATTTAATACCTGAATCTTTTAAACTTCAAACCTCTTATTTTACGGTTTTAATTTCGGATCCAATTTTTAAGACATTGGTAAATTCTAGTGCTAGAAAAAAAAAAAAGCATTTACATGTCCAAAATGGACAAATTAACATTGCAAGTCAATTAGATCGTGATCCATACACATCACAATGGACAAGAGCACTCCTTGTTCTGATCCTCCCACGGAGCCACCCAAGAAGAAATGTTAAGAATCCTAAGAACCGCCATTGATGATAACTACACTAGCTACGGTACAGCAACCTGTAATGGCATGAGATTAATATAAATATCTACATGAAATGCAAATTTGTTCATCGTCAGGAAATGTTTTGTCGGAGGCTAGCGACTCTTTCTCTTGGAATCCTGTTATGCGCACTTACAGGAGCCATTAATGGCAAGTACTTGATCGGAGTTGGCAGCTATGACATGACCGGCCCAGCTTCCGAAATTAACATGATGGGTTATGCGAACATCGAACAGACCACCGCCGGTATACATTTCCGGCTGCGAGCTAGGGCTTTCATTGTATCAGAGAGTGGTCAAGGTGGTGCAAGGTTTGCTTTTGTGAATCTTGACGCGGGCATGGCTTCACAGCTAGTCACTATTAAAGTGCTTGAGAGGTTAAAATCCAGGTAAAAGAATGGGGATATAGATAACTTAAAAGGTTTGCAGCTCTTTGAAATATTTTAAATTTTAGAAAAATTCTTAATTTTTAAGAAATTTGAAAAAAATCAATTTTATTTCATTTTTTAAAAAAAGTTGTTATTAATTTTTAGTTAAAAAATAGCGACAAAATATAATAAAAATGCTAATATTACAACTGAAATTACTTGAACTTAATTAATAAAACTCGACTTAACTTAATATTTAATATAATTATTATTGTAATTCAAATTTAATTTATTTAGTCAAATTCAGTTATTATTTTAATGATATTTAATTAGTTTACATTTAATATTTTATCGCATGCGTTTTATCATTATTTTTTAACTTAAGTCTAAAAGAATAATTTTTTAAAAAATAAAATTTTTTAAAAATAGTTTTTAATTGAAATCTTAAAGAAGATTTTTTCTAAAAATTGAAATTTTTTCAAAAATTTTAAAAATTATGAGATTTTTAAAAAATTTCTTAAAACAGACAGAGAAGTATATAACTTCTATCATTTTGTAAAATTAAGGAAGCGTTTGGTTAATTAGTATGAAAAAAAGGAATAAGGGAAAAAAATGATGCTTAGTAATATTTATGATTAGCTTAACAGTATCTTTATATCTCCTTTTGAGGCAATACTTGTACTCCTAATATAGGGAGAAATGGAAGTGATTATAATTCTTATTACTATTCTTCCAAGCGAGCCAAACACGCCCTAAGTGTTCATGTTACATCTCTAACGAATATAACATCCAAATAAATTTGTTATATATATATAAATAACGTCATGAATTTGAGAGATGATAGCAACTAAACTCCTTTGAAGTGTGATCATGTACTGTTAATTAATGCCTTTTATTGCAAGGTACGGTGACCTGTACACGAAGGAAAATGTAGCCATAAGCGGGACTCACACTCATGCAGGACCTGGAGGTTACTTGCAGTACCTGCTTTACTCTGTTACTACTCTGGGATTTGTCCAACAATCATTCGACGCCATTGTTAAAGCAATTGAACAAAGCATAGTTCAGGCACACCAGAACCTAAAGCCTGGTGCAATTTTCATGAACAAAGGTAAGCTATAAGCATCCAAACTCCATAAGAAACTGATGGTCATCATGAGCTCTGAAAATGGCGGTGTGGTGTGGTGTGGTGCTTTTTAGGGGAAGTAGAGAATGCAGGAATAAACAGAAGCCCGAGTGCTTACCAGCAAAACCCAGAAGAAGAGAGAGGTCGATACGATTCAGACGTTGATAAGGAAATGACACTTTTGAAGTTTGTTGATGGAGGTAGTGGCAGGAGTGTAGGAGCTTTCAGTTGGTACGCCACTCATGGTACGTCCATGAGTAAAAACAATAAGCTCATTAGCGGAGACAACAAAGGAGCAGCTGCTAGGTTTTTTGAAGACTGGTTCACTAGTCATGCAAAAGCTAATTCAACAATCGCCTACTCTTCCGAGACACCAGGCAACTCTTTCTTACATTTTTCTTGTTTTTCAGCTTTAATATAAGCTTGCAGTTATCATTAGCGATGACAAAAAGGATTGAAATTTCGGGTTCATCCCTTAGGGCCGGGGCCTTCATAGCCGTTAGACTCCGTTCTAAACTGCGAAAACTCTTGCTCTTGGAGCCACGTACCAAAACTATAAGTGACTAAAGCTTGACATATACTTGTTTTTATGTACAAGGTAGACATTGGAAAGCTAATTGCAAAAGCACAAACAATCAAGTCGACAGGAGGACAGCCATGTGACAGAACAACCAGCCAAAGCTTCAAAGTGAGGAAGAACAGTGATTCGCTTTTCGTGGGTGCGTTTTGTCAATCCAACGTTGGAGATGTGACCCCAAATGTCCTAGGTGCATTTTGTTCCGACACCGGCCAGCCTTGTGATTTCAATCGCTCGTCGTGTCACGGTGATGAGACACTCTGCTTGGGCCGAGGTCCTGGGTAATTTACTGGGCACTACATTTCTTTGAACTTGAATGACCAAAAACTCCTGATTAGTTGTGTTTTTTATTCGAATAACAGACACCCAGATGAAATCTTGAGCACTAAGATCATCGGAGAGAGACAATTCTCCAAGGCCGTTGATCTATTCACGTCTGCTAAAGAGATATTGAGTGGAAAGATTGATTACCGCCAAGTTTACTTGAACTTCACCGATATTGAGGTTGAGTTAGATGGAAACCAAGTGGTTAAGACTTGTCCTGCAGCTCTTGGTCCAGGTTTTGCAGCAGGAACTACGGATGGTCCTGGTGTTTTTGGGTTCCAACAAGGTGACACAGAGGTCAGAATCCAGTAACTTTGGGCTAGGGTTGGCAAGAGTAAAAAAATGATGTTGTTTTACGCAGTCCGAGCCGGACTATCTCTAGTCCAATGAGCCAAAAATATATGCTTTATGTTTCGTATCACACCCTAGGTCATGTGAAATTTATGCCTATTTGGTGGGGTTGTCCACTCTCGTCTTGCAGATCAACAAGCTCTGGAAACAAATGAGGGACGTCCTGAAAGAGTCAAGCCCATATCAGGTGGAATGCCAGAAGCCTAAGCCTGTTTTGCTGTCCACAGGAGAAATGGATTTTCCCTATGCATGGGCGGTAAGCCCTTCAAGCCCTACATTTCATCATTTCTTATCAAAAGTCAAAACCCTAGCTAATTAAATCTATTTTTTTGATTTTAGATCAACCTAAATTTAGATTTTGAAAAAAAATCATATAACTATTCAAATACATTTTAAAAAAATGTGAACATAAATTTCGCATTAACTTGATTAGGTCATTTTGTTGATTTTAGAATTGTTTAAATTCAAACTTGAGAAGATTTGAAATAAGTGGTCCGAGTAAAAAAAATTATTAAGTTTGAAATTAAGTCCAAATTTAAACTAATCAAATTTAAATATTTATTTTTAAATTCGAGCAAAATTAATTAGTTGATTTCAATTTTTGTTGTTCGTAGTCATAAATAGTTTTTTATTAACTCTTAGTGAACATGATCGTGCCCCCCTAGGGATGGTTAAGTTGGTGGAATGTGGAGCATAGCCAAAAGGTCTTGTATTCGAATTCTCATACTTACACTCTCTCGATCGAGCCTGTTGTACAGGACTTACCTATTGTGAAGTACCCGGTTGGCGTGATTTGTAGGCTATTACGTCAATTCGAAGGTTTACCCAGTGCATATCCAAAAGATAGCGTCTGCGGGTTCCTTCGTCTCATAAAAAAATATCACCCCATATTTAAATTTTAAAAATTGTTATAATTAATTAAATACTTCACGTTCAAGTCTAAATTTGAAAGATCAAATCTATTTGCTTAAATCTTAGTATGATCAAATCGTTTTATTAACTTCACACTTGTTTAAATTCATACTTAGAGAAATTTTATTATGATTAGTCAAGTAAAAAAAATTACCGAACTTAGAAGCTAAGTCTAAACTCGAACTTAAATCTAATCAAATTTGAATAGTTAGTATTAAATGATTGTGACAAACTTTTTATTAACTCAAGGGTTCATTTTATTTAATTTTATTGACTTAAAATATTTTAGGATTCATCAACTTAAAGTAATTAAATAGAATGTTGCATTATTCTCGATTAGTATTGATTCGAAAAATCCTTGACTAAAATAAAATGACGCTTTTCGTGGTGCAGCCTGCTGTTCTTCCAATTCAGATACTGAGGGTGGGACAACTAGTAATTCTTTCTGTACCAGGAGGTTCGTTCTCTTTCACTTCGCTATAAAAGTGGTCTCTTTCTGTACTAGATCAATGGTGTTTTGCGAGATAATGTAAGCAAATATGGCTGTTTTGAGTTCGTTCAGAGTTCACAACAATGGCCGGAAGGCGACTAAGAGAGGCAGTGAAAGAAACACTAGTGAGTGATGGCAGAGGAGAATTCAATAATAACACCCAGGTTGTAATAGCAGGACTCACCAACACATACTCGCAGTATATTGCAACTTTTGAAGAATATGGGCATCTTCGTTATGAGGTATGCATGCCAATTTCCCCCTCTTTTTTAGGGTAAAAACTAGACGAGATTAATAAATTAGGATTGACAAGGGGTTGATTTGCTCGATTCAAAGTCTAATCAACTTAAATTTTATCTACTTGGGTCATATTAGTTAAATTATAGTAATGCCTTAACGATATGCAATGGAACATGCATGCAGGCTGCATCAACACTATATGGTCCTCATACCTTATCAGCCTATGTCCAAGAATTCAGAAAACTAGCAAGCGCCATGGCAAAGGGAGAGACCATTGGATCAGATTTATCACCACCAGATCTTTCACCTAAACAACTCAAACTTGTTCTCGACCCTCTGGGAGAATCTCCTCTTCCTCGTGGTATAAACTTCGGTGACTTGAAACAAGATGTTTCTCAACCCAGAAATGGCTCATTCACGAAAGGTGACACCGTAAGTGCCACCTTCTTCAGTGGTAACCCCAGGAATGACCTATTCACTGAAGGTACATTCGCAGTGGTTGAGAAACTTCTTCAAGAGGGACGACGTTGGGTTCCAGTTTATGATGATGATGATTTGAGTTTGTATTTCAAGTGGTCGTTAGATTATAACTTCACTACCTTCTCTAATCTGGCAACCATCGAATGGGAAGTGCCTCAGGAGGCAAGCTCTGGTGTTTACAGGCTAAGGCACTTTGGGTCGACTAAGAAATCTCAGAATGCTACTTTAGACTACTTCACAGGTTCTTCTAGCGCTTTTGCGGTGGCTTAGAGCCAAAGGTTAAAGGTTTCTGATATCTATATATATTGCACGGTTTACATGAGAATGTTAAGACAAATGCTTAAATCATGGTGATTGTAGCATTACAGGAATTGTTCATTTATTCATACTTATCGGGGCAAGTCAAATTGAAACCATTCCGTGATAATAATAATTGAGTTGGTAAGGAGCTCTTTGGCTTAAGTGAAGTTGTAGGTTTGAACCTTCCTTATGTATGTAGCCGTTTAAAACTTAGGGCTAGAGCTTTCCCTCCCGCAAGGGACCTATCTGGCTCGAGCAAGGATTAGTCTAGGTGTGGATGGCTTAAAGGTACCTTCTTATAGTTAAGACTCTTCTAGAACACCTCGCGAGTAACAAAAAAAAAGGTTAATTGGAAAGCGAGTTTAGTTTAAAATATAAAATAAAATAAAATATTGTTTAAAATTCTTTTAAAATTTTAGGACTTTTAAATTTTATTTAATTTCATATTATTTTTTGGTTAATTTAAAATTTATTTATTAACTTTAGATCCAGCTAAAATTTAAAATGTTAAAGTAAAAATATTAATTTTATCTTAAATAAACTTAGTAGACTATAAACTCATATGATTTATAAATAAAAAATATTAATAAAAATAAGTTTTATGTAATTTTATTGGAAACCACTTCTTTATTATTTAGGAGTAAGGCTGTGTACTTCTTGATCTTCTAAAATTTTATAACTAGCAGAGCTTTTATTGAATTGTTGTTATTGTACTAAATAAAAAATGCTAGAATTTTGATATCATCATAATTATTATCAATATTCAATTAAAATCTCGCTAAATCGCGAGATTTGGAGAGGTCCGATAATATACAATCTTATCTTACTTAATAAAAAGACTGTTTTTGATAAACCTACGTGTAATATGTCGCGCAAAAGTTAGGATTTATGTACATAAAACAAATAAAATCTAAATTCACACAATTTTTAATTCAAATTTTTCATACAACCATGCTCTTCAACTTTGTAGCTAACTCTACACAGCAAGTAATCTGAATCGGGTCGGATCCGCAACTAGAGTAAAAGATAGGTTGAGTAGCGAAGAAGTCAAAGCCCTGTGAAGACGGCGTCGTATAGGTTGACTAATCGTCAGCGCAACGTTTCTTGGTCTAGATTGTTCTGGAATTTAGGGGCAGGCTTAACAAAGAAGTTAGCTCCGTTTCTTTTGCTCCCAAAGTCCCCCCCTTCTTTCTCGTAAATTCCAATTTGGTTTGCGAATCCTCCAAACACTCCTAAAAATCTTTCGGTTCTTGATCTTGTTTCAGTTTCGTTTTCGATCTGCGAAGCTTTTCTGTTGCCAGTTAGAGCAGGTTTGTTTCTTCTTCTCGGTTTTCGATCATTTCGTTCTCTTACTGTTCGTGCTATATAACGGATGGAGGTTTGTGCATTTACGTGATGATTTTTTTTTTCATTTCCGTTGTTTATTAAACCCTAAATTGATCTCTTTTTTTTTTGTATAGCATTTATTATTGCTGTTTATCTAACTTTTGTGTCGATTCTCATTTTGATCTTATTTTTTTGCGTTTGATTTTGTTAATGTGGTCGTTTTGGAGGTTTTGATTGAACAGACCACTTGGACGGCTTTTCTGCTATGTTTAAATGTAGTGTTTATGCAAAAGGCACTGTCTTGTCATGAGGATAGTGAGGGTGCGTTTGTCATTTGCATGTTGATTGATGAGTTTCGTGTTTGGTGTTAGGAACCCTAAAGAGTAAATTTTTGCTGACTGGAGGTCTTGTTATTGTCGATTATTGCATTTGTTGGGTGTAATCTGTTTGGTCCTAGATTGGAATGTTGTGGTTGTTTGCGTTTGGAACATTTGTATCTCTGGTGGAATTCGGGAAGAGCCAAAATTTGCCGCTTGTGTAGACATATAGATTGAGTTGAATGAAGGTTTATCCTTCATATTGGAGACATTTGTGATCGATCTTTCTCACTGGCACGGAGAATGTTGCTATCGCATTATTTTGTGATTATCACCCATTATTGGCCCTTCTAAGTTCCCAGTTTGGCATAATTATTAATATGCAGTTAAAATTAGTAGATTGACCAATAATGATTGTTATGATGTATGCTGAAATGATACATTTAAAGTGCTATTTCAATATGGAGGAAAAGTACAGAAACTCTGATCAAGGTTTACCAGAAACTGCCACGTATTATATTCGAAACTGAGGCAATGATGACATGTAATATTTTCAAAACCACGGAAAGTTTGATCCAGTATCTTTTGTAAATGGAAGGTATAGATGTGTAAGTAGTTAGAAATGACCCTTTACGCATAAATGCTTTTGAAAGGGAGAGAGTCACTTCAATGTTGTTCATATATGTTAAAAGAAAACATAGGATTTGGATGGTAGCTGGGATCTCGTTGCCTTGCTAAACCAAGAATACCCTCGGGTGATATCTACTTAAAAGATACAGGAACTTTAATGCATGACTCTTGTAATGGTACAGCTCTTTCAGATCCCGCGTGTCTTCACAAAACTGTTAATTATACCCCTTCAACAATTTTGTGCAATTACTTATTTATTGGTGTTCATGTGTTGTATTCATTGGATGCAGTTGGCCCATCATGGCAGATCAATATTCTAATGCAGGTTCCAGTACAAGTAACACAGTAGATGGTGCAGATGCAAGTATTGAGATTAATATAAAGACTTTAGAGTCACAGATATACAGTTTTCAAGTTGACAAGAACGTAAGCATCAACTAATGAATTTTTGTTTTCGTGAAATTATACCATTATTTATCTTAGAGATATGTGGTTTTGGCTCAAAAGTTTGGAAATTAGCTTCTCCAATTTCCACTTGTAAACTTTTGACACTTTTTGGCTAGCATTTGAGCAGTGTTATGTTCCTAGTAATCCTAACAGTAAATGTAATATCTTATGTTGCTGTTGTTGGAATGTTTACAGATGCCAGTTTTAGTCTTTAAGGAGAAAATAGCAGATCAAACCGGTGTTCCAGTTGGTCAACAACGTCTTATTTTCCGGGGGAAAGTCTTGAAGGATGAACATCTCCTCTCTGAATATCGTATCCTGTCATTAAACACTAATTTATTTTCTGGTTAAAGTTCTTTGGTATTAATAGACACTCACTTATGCAATGCGATGCTAGAAAAGACTGCAGTTGAGTCCGATTCTATGTGCTTCATTGTCATCTCTGACCATAAATTAAGAATATTGATTGCTGCTCCTGAATGGGCATTTTTATAGCCAGGAATATTATGTTTCAATATGCAAAAATTGGTCCCTTGACTATTTATAGAGTTGGAGAATGGGCATACACTACACTTGGTGGCAAGGCAGCCAACACAACAATCACAGCCACAGCCTTCTGCCGATGCTAGCTCTAGGGATGCAAATGTGTCTGATGGTAATCGAGTTATTTGTGTTAAATTAGTATGCCACCGTTCTGGTCCAGTTCTGATTGCATTATTTTATTTCTTATAAACTTATAAAATAATAATTCTCACTTAAATTATTAGGAAATGAAAATGGTTCTGGTGTTCCAAGAAATCGTATCGGGCAAATATCACATAGTGTAGTTCTTGGAACCTTTAATGTTGGGGATCATGGAGAAGGAGCTGTACCAGACATGAGTCGGGTATGCTTTCTTCCCTTTGTTTTATAGATTCTCTGGTACTTCATTTGCATCTTAGGTTGAGGTCTTTGACTTTGTGTCAAATCTCTTAAAATTAAAATGCTTATTAATATGTTTGGTAATGTTGTGTGATATATAGGTTATAGGGGCTGTTCTAAATTCTCTTGGAATTGGTGGTCAGGCCGCAACTACTGGCATTGGTGGCATGCAAGCTCCCACTTTGGTTAGTACCACGATCAGTTGAAAAGGTTCACCATATGATATGTCTGCTATGCATACAGATATGACATGATGTATCCTTGAAATTCCACATGTTCAGATGATCATGCTATATAATTGGGCAAATTCTCATACTGTGCTGTTAATCCTCGCATTTTGTATCTCCATTCTCCACTATTTCACACGTTAATGGTATACCCTATTCAGCATTCTTTTCCTGCTCCATGCCATTAATATATGCTTGGATTTTCGCATGGCTAATACTATTTTTCATCCTTTCTCATTCTGGGACCAAATCAATCAGCTTTACTAGTCATGGCCAATTTCATGATAGTGATTCTTGGCAGTGCTGAAAAATACCCTTTTCTTCTTCTAAATGAAGGAAAGTTTGATGTTGATTGCTTCAGTTTTGCATACTCTTGTTGCATTGTACAGCACAATTTGTCATTTGCTGATTACTTTTTGTTATTCAATTGTTCCTGGGTTGAATTGTTCCCATCAAAATTGTGAGCAAGTTTAGTTTTGTTGTGTTAAATCAGTAGTATGAATGACTGATTATTTCATTTCAGCATAGTGTGATGGGTCAGGCTCAACAAGGAAATGAAGCTGGTGGTTTGCGTGGTAATGTTGGTGGTCAGAACCCTGCAGTGAATCAAACACAACCTAGCCAGGCATCACCCAGTCCACCATTCCAATCGCAGCCCCAAGTGGTTCAAATCCCTCTAACTGCAGCCATACCAATTCCATCACTTCATTCGGTAGTTAGATATTTAGTAAGATACATTTTTCATTGACGTGTACCTCTTTTACTGAAGCTATATTCTTCTTTTTTGTTTCAGCCAATTCCCGACTCCTTAAGCACAATTTCTGAGTTTATGACCCGCATGGATCAGACACTTGTGCACAATGGTGATAATTGAAAGGCCCTGTTTAGTTTTATGTGCTCATCTTGCAGAAAGTAACTCAATTTGGTTATATTAGGGTATCAGCTGAGTTCATCTTCATCCACTGCAGGCGAATTACCAAGGACGGAATTACCTTTTGATGCCCGGGGTTTGCGAACACCTGAAGCATTGATTACTATCTTACAACAAGCGGAAGCGTTTCTCAGTGGCCCTATCTCTACAACATTAGTGGTAAATTCATGATTTGTTTCCTTCTACATTTTCAAATCTCATTTTTCTTTCTTTAATCTGGTATCATTTGTTTTGTATTTTGATCCTGAGTCATGACGAGAAATAGGTATGTGATTTTAGTATATACATTCGTATTTCAGTGATGGTGAGTCTATTGATTACTGTTTAATAAAGTCATAGTTAGAGCTTCTGATATGAATTGATTATTTGTTTAGATGTTGAAGCAAAAATAACATGTTTTTCCAATATCTGATAGATGTGTAAATAAGTGATGTTGAAGCAAAAATAACATGTTTTTCCAATATCTGATAGATGTGTAAATAAGTGAGCCAGAATATTCACCTAGAGTAGAATTTGTGATGATGAGTGATATATTTGCCTTTTGGTTCTTAGAGGTACATTCTGCATGTTTTTGACATAGGATTAGTATTCTTCTGGCCACAAAACGATGAAAAGATAAATCCATCTAGAAATTGTTGAAATTTATCAACATAAGTTGCTCGAAGATCATATCATCTGATCATGTGCTTTGTTCCTTGTTTATTTGTACTACGACCTTCTAGCATATGGCTAGGCGCTTGGAACAGGATGGAGCTTCTACTGATCCCAATTTACGAGGACAAATTCAGACACAATCAGCACAAGTTGGCCTTTCTATGCAACATGTTGGGGCTCTATTTTTGGAACTTGGTCGTGCAATCTTAACATTGCGAATGGGACAATCTCCTGTATGTCTGAATTCTTTTTTTTGTTGGTTTAATTTCTAACTGTTCAATTCTTTAAAAAAATTATTGCAATTCACAGGCAGAATCTTCTGTAAATGCCGGGCCTGCAGTTTATATATCTCCATCGGGGCCTAATCCCATAATGGTCCAGGTTCGTGAAAGGATAATTTTTAGCAATTTGGTGCTTAGTCTCCACATGTTAGATTCTACAGGCACATGTTCTGTCCGCATCAAGTGCATTGCTAATTGATTAATACTTCAACCTTAGTTTTTGCACTGTTCTTTACATGTATATCATTTGAAAGTCATCTACTTGGCTTCAAGCTAATGACTATATTGTTTGAATTTGTTGGATTGCTTTGCAGCCATTCCCTCTTCAAACCCATTCCCTTTTTAGCAGTACTTTTCCACCTTCAAATCCAACATCTCTGGGCCCCGTTGGTGTTCCAAATGCTCCAAGACACGTTAATATACATATTCATGCAGGTTAGCACAGTAAGCCCTTTTCTGTTCACTTAATGAGTACCTTTTTAGTTCCCATCTGACACTCCATTATTAGGCAGCTCAATGGCTCCAGTTTTGTCAAGCCTGGGTACGAGGGGAAGTAACGGAGAAGGCGCCCAAGGAGAACGTGGCAATAATACTGGTTCAGGTGGTTCTAGCACTGTGAGGGTTCTTCCGATGAGAAATGTGATTGCAGCTGCAGTGCCTTCAAATGCTGGTGGTATTCAAGTGCCCGATACTGCAGAACCTGGTATAGGTGTTACAATTCCGCAGCCATCATCGGATTCTTCGATTTCCTCTTTAGTAGCTGAAATTAATTCCCAGCTAAGGAATTTCACTGGTAACATGCAAGTCCAGCCAGCATCAGGTAGCTTGCTGTTGTTCTAAAAGTACTGATGAATGCTTGGTTACAAGTTATTTTGGTTTTGATGACGATATTTCAACTAAGCACTGTTGTAGGTAGTGCAGGTAATGACGCAAACAATGAACATTCTAATAGCATGGTTGTTAATGGAGCTGCTGAATCTAGTGTACCTTTCGCTGACACTGTTCCCGATAATGACCATAAGGTATGTATTTGTCCACCTCAACGTTCGTTTATACTGACCTTTGACCATTTGTTTGCTGATACAAGTTATGTTGAGGATAACACAGGATGAGCAAACTAGAGTTTGCAACAATGAGACCAGGGACAATTTAGTGACTGCCAAGGATTCTTACTCGGAAGGATCCTCAAGTGAGGAGTCTTTGCTTAAGTTAGAAGGGACTTCAGAAAATGCTACAAGTTTCAGTAATCAGCATGACATTCCAGACGGTGCTAGATCTGTCCCAATAGGACTTGGGCTGGGGGGTTTGGACCGCAAGGTATGTGAACTTTTTTTCTTTTAAGTTCTTTAATTAGTTGCTAAATGGGGTGTCTGGTAGCTTTAATTCGTCTATTTATGGGGTGTTTTTCAGCAATGACTTCATGATATTTTAGTAAACATGAGTGCTCTGTGTTGGTTATCAATATTTTCATCAGTGTTGAGTGTTGTGAGAATTAAATGATAAATCGGATCCTGTAATTATGTATTGCCTTGTCTTGGAAAAACATTGATTATGTAATTATATCCATTTTATTTATTTCTGTCATTTAAGGCCTTTTTTTCCTTGTAATTGAAAAGAGAGAAGAATAATTGACGGATTTCTTACTGATGTCTAGAAGCGAGTCAAGCAACCGAAATCATTGGTCAAGGGTGATTCTGGGACAACCACTTCCCCACATGATCATGACCTTGGTACTGGAATGAGTGGCAGGCAGATTTTACAATCTCTTGCATCCCGCAGTGCAAATAGAGCAGGACCGGACACCACACCTTCTGGTCAGGCAGCCTCCTTGGAAAATATGGCTGATAATAGGCCTCTAGGAGAGCAACAATCTGATGGCCAGTTTGATGCTGCTGGTGAAATGTCTCAGGTTTTGCAAAGCCCTGCTTTGGATGGCTTGTTGACAAACTTCTCACAACAAACTGGGTTTGGTTCTCCCAATATGTTGAGGAATATGTTGCAACAGCTCACTCAGAATCCTCAAGTAATGTCTTCTGTCAGTCAAATTGCTCAGCAGGTCGACAGTCAAGATCTTGGAAATATGTTTTCAGGGTTGGGCGGTGGCCAAGGTGGTGGGATCGATCTTTCAAGGATGGTTCAACAGATGATGCCGGTAGTTTCCCAGGTTTTTGGAAATGCATCAGCTACACCACCATCGTTTGTTGGTGCACGACCTGAATTCCAGCAGCAACTTCATGAGGGAAAACTGAGTGGAGATGGAAGATCTATCCATTCAGCCAACCAGGTATGATGAATCCTTTGCTCACAAGTTCGCTCGAGGGGTTCATTTGCTTGCCAGAGTGTCTTTTGTACAGTTTATTTGTTTCCCTGTACTCACTTACCTTTTATCATCCTTATATAGATCGACACCGAGGAATTGGCTCGAAGAATTGGACATTTTGATACACCTGGAGATGTTTTTCGCACTGCAGTTGAGAATGCAGTAAGAGTGGACCAAAATGGAAGCGCTTCTGTTGAAGCTGTGCGTGAACTGAGCAACAATGAGGATCTAGCCAATGTAAGTATTATGTTTTTTATTGCTCTTTTAATGTATTTATTTTTTTCCACGCTTGCAATGTATGCGTGAGCTGATGATTATACTTTCCTTCTTCAGGATTACCTGGAGATACTGCAGCGTGATGTACGTCGACGACTTCAGGGTGACCGTGGGCAGGATAAGAGTTGATTTCTAGCGATTTACTATCGTGTTTTCGACCGGCCAAGATCGGCAGGATTTTGCTTGAAACAATTGCTTCTTCTGCTAGTCACTTTGCAATCGAATGCCATTGATCCCGTAAAGTTCTTGTACAATCCGAGGATTGTTTTTAACCTATATATTCGTAATTACTGGTTGTTTATTCACAACGGAATTTAGGTCTTGTATGATTATCGGTAGACAATCAAAGGTTTTGGAATCCAAAGGTGCACTAATACTTGGATGATCAGATGCTGCTTATTGTAAGTTGTGGAACAAGCCTGTATCGATATTCAGTTTCATTTTAAGTTCTCGAATTTGTGCGCATAAATTTCTAAACTTTTGTGGTTAATTGAAATTGGAGATACATACATTTAAGCAATGATTAAAAATCAGTTTAGTTGTTTAATTGTAAAAATTTTGAACCGTTTAATTTTTTTTAGTTTTGTTTTTAAATTTTTGGTTTGATTTGTTTTAATAATTTTTATTGTCAAAAATAGATGAATTAATTAGTTAAATAATAAGTTTTGTAAAATTAAAATTAATTAATTAATTTTTAATTTAATTTTAAAATTTTGAAGATAAAGCTAATTATATTTTAAAGTTTTTAATTATATTTAATTAT
>JANIPN010000006.1:725155-751299 GCA_027478595.1 Erythroxylum anguifugum
ATTTTTTAAATATTATTTATAATTAAATATAATTATTACATAATTATGACGTCACACCGGTTCGACCGGTGGTTGAACTGGTCGAACCGGTGACCAATAAAGCTTCTGGTTCAATGTCCGGTCCGGGTTTCAAAACCTTGGATACTTCTCTATTTAAGAACTTAACAAAAAAATGATGAATCGTTGTTGAATAATGTATTTAAATGTTACATGATATGATACCATGCGCACTGAATAAATCTTCGGATAGATATAAGAATCGAACATAGGACCTTTTGGCCTCATACCCCTCCACTCCACCAACTCGAGCACCCCTTAAGAGGTGTGATATAATACTTCGCTTATTTATACCACATAAAACAAATAATATGAGAGTAATTTTGTTATTTTATATGAATTTTTTTACTAAAAATTGATATTAAAGAGTACAAGTAATATAAAAATATAATTTTAAATAGGTAAATAATAATTACAAATTGAAGTAATAAATATTTAAATTATCAAAATTTGATATAATCAACCATTTTTTTATAACAATAAGAACAATTTTGATTTTTTCAAATGTATAACTAACATTTTTTGAGTGAATAAGAATAGAATATACAAAATAGTTTATATAATTCACAAATTACACAATTAGATAAAATTATAAACTTGACTCCACTCTTAAACCCTCAATCTTTTAATACATCAATCATATGTTTTATTAAATCTTATTTATATATTTATATGGGGTCTATATAAATGTGTAAATAACATTTAATAGAACATGGTAAAAAAAACTATAACCCAAGGCAGGGACGGATCCAGGGGGCTAGCAGGGGCTATAGCCCTCCCAAGACTAAAAATTTTTCATATATATATAGGCGTTAGCCCCCCAGACTAAAATTTTTTCAGAATATATACATATATATGGGCGCCAGCCCCCAAGACTAAAATCCTGGATTCGTCGCTGACCCAAGGGATGTGGTTAAGTGGCAAGAACTCATCCATCCTTAACCAAAGATCAGGGGTTCGATCCTTGTCTTTGGGTATGGAGCAGCCTTAAATTCTTGAGTCAACTGTCCAATCCTGTGAGGTGCCTACAACCCAACGAGGTGATTAGTCACTAGATCCGCCGGTGAATATCCTGGCCTAAGACCAAAAAAAAATATAGGAAGGCTAATTTGTGCTGCCAACCATTAATGATTGGGGCTTCGGAGGCTCTTAATTAATCCTTCAGTCCCATTCTCACTTTTTATGCATGCGGTCTCTCATGCAATAATGATTTTCAATTGTACTATTCAATCATGTATACAACTTGTGCATTGATGAAAAACCTACATGTTATTGATTTTATGCCATAGATGAGAAAGATTTGAGTATTGATTACTATAATTGATATGCATGGTCAATTGTACACGTGTCGTTACAATTTTAAAATTTTAAATTAATAAAATAAAACTCTATTTTAATAGATATCCTATTAAATTAATATAGAAAAAGGTTTAATTTATCTTGAATTGTATTTACGAAATTTAAATTTATTTTCTTTATATGATATATTTTGATTTTTATAATCAACGTTTTGAAAATTTAACCAATAGAATAAGAGGTTTAAGATTTTAAAGATACAACTGGTATTAAGTGGTTACACAACCATTGAAGATTAAATAAAAGTATATAATTTAAAATATGATTGAAAGAAATTGTCTTTATCTATCAAAATTTTGAAGGTTAATTGATTTATTTTATTTTATAATAGCTTATTAAATTACTAATATTGACTGATTAATTAATAAATTAACTAATTTTTAATAAAAAGATTTATTAAAATAATTCGAACTGAAAAATTAAAAATCAAACCGACCGAGTTAGTTAAAATTTTTAATCATTGGTTACGATATATCCAAATATAACTTGATATGAGTTTGAACGTCTTTCTTGCTTTGTAATTAAAATTGATTGAATTGATAAAATTAATAATTCAATAACTAAAACTTTAAAAGATGTATTCAATTTGTTGTAAATTATAAAAATATTTAATTACATTAAACTCAATAGAGACTTTGAAAAACGATGATATCATACTTCCCAACATTTATTTTTTTTAGTTGGTGCATATTTTTAATATTTTTGATAAATACTATATTGAAAGGTATATAAGCATTAAATATGAACTGGAATATCAAATGATAAATGAATTGCAATCTTTATTTAGATCCAAAAATTAGTGATTTATGCAAGACATATTTGGATGGCAAGAAATAATATGCTTTGGTCTCACAAAAATACAACATGCTACACAACTCATTTGGAAGCTCTAAATTTCTTGGAGCTTAGAAATCATTATAAGTTACTTGCATCGGTTTCTTCTTCATCAACAAGTAGATTATTGCAGAGTTTTTCATCTTCTTCTCCGACAGACAGCAGCAATAATGGTTGGCAATTTTTCATTGACGGAGCGGTATTCCATCGTGAAGGTAAGCTTGACTTTGGAGCAGTGTTGGAGAGTGTTGAGGAAGAGTTATTAGAGCTTTTTCTGGTCATTATGTTGGTGGTGCGGATCTCTTGATTACGGAAACACTAGCACTTCAACAATCCTTGCAAATTCTAAGTCAGCAGTACATTGAAGGCGGTGGCACTATTTTTTTGGATTCTTAAATTTTATTTTTCGCACTTAGCTCACCGGACTTTAATCTTTCCAAGTTGGGTACTGTTATTTGTGATTGTAAGACTTTGATATTATCGCTACCGATTATTTTCTATAGCTGGATTTGTAGGCAAGCCAATAGACGTGCTCATTCTTTAGCTCGAGCATCTATGAGCTTTGTGCATTTACGAATTTGGGTTTCTACTCAGTTTCTGAGTGAATTTTATCATCATGAATGAAAATTTGAGTATTTTGCTCTTAAAAAAAGTAAAATAGAGTGACCTAAAATAATATTAATTTGAGATAAGAATTTATTTAAGCTTTAAACTAATTCTTTAAACTTATATCTAATTTAAAATTTAAGTTATTTAAATTTAATTATTAAGAAGTTATTTAAGTTCAAATTATTATAAATATTTTAAAAACTAGGTCGAAAGTTAAATCGGTAAGAGAAAAGATATAAAGTTTTAAAAAATTCAACTGGTATTAGACTATTATAAAACTGATTCAAAAATTGAATAAAATTAAGGAATTTGAAATATGATTAAATGATATTGTACTTATCAATATAAGAATTAGACGTTTAATTAAAAAGATATTGTTAAATAAAATATTAATTAATTGTTATTAGTTTATAAAAACTTGTCAATTAATAAAAATTAAATGATCAATTAATCAGTTTTTAATAAAAATTACTAAAATAAATTAATTTTCAAATTTAAAAATCAGATAAAATGAATATTTTAAAATTTTAAAATTAGATAAATAGAATTGATACCATTAATTATTCTCTGTATCCACGCTCGTGATAATAAAATGCCTAAAATATCTATATATATATTCGTCTAAGAGAAGGCTTGGTTCAAATTGGTTAATAAAAAAATAAATGAGAATGAATATAATGATTATAATTATGATGGTACGATAGAATAAAAGAATGATTACTATTAAAATTGATAATGGATGGTTTGCTAAAAATATTGAAAAAAAAAGTTTATTAAATTTTTATTTTACATCAAAATTTAATATATTTTAATTAATTATATTTAATTACTAAAAAATATAATTAATTAAATCTTAATTAATTATGTTATAATTAATTAATTATATTGTAATATTATTTTAATTAGCTATAATTAATTAATTATATTTAATTATAAAAAGATTTAAAAATAAAGAAAATAACACTAAAATATGATTGACATTTCTAATTGAATGTATAAAGCAATAACTAAAAATTGAAAATTATAATATTATCCCTAAAGTAATAATATATAACCAGCCATTACTTCTTTTTGTCATAGCTGTTGAATCATTCCTTCCTCTATAAAACACCCGCTAAAAGATTGTATCGAGACAAACATGTCATGTCTCGTTATTGGTGAGAGATGAGGCAGGATATGGGGAGAAGATGTCTATTTGTTGAAGTTTCAAAGAATAAATGATGACAGCGATGACGACGGCTGGGTTTTGGTTATGATGTGATAGAGAGAAGAGAAGAAGGAAGCACCTTTCCAGCTCAACTTTCATGTGCTCACTCACTATCACTTTTTCATGTTAATGCACATCTGTCTCATGCAAGTCATGTATGTGATACTGTGTAGTGTAGTGCTAGTGACTTCCATTATTACCAATCTGCGTTAAGTGAGTATCGTCGTTTTGTGCTGTCCAGTCCTGCTTTGCTCTTGACCCGAAATCTTTTCTTGTTTCTGGTTGCTTCAAAATGATCCACGCTTTCCAAAACTTAAATTAAAGTTATGCTTTTTAATTAAAACATTTCCAATGTTGAAGGAGATTCATATCTCAAAAGTCTCACGGGGACTTTTTGTTAAATTTGCAAATGACAAACGGAATCACACCAGGAAAAAAAGTTAGGCTACACATAAATTTAAGTGATATTTCAATCTAAAATTTAATTGGCAATAGATGGAGTAGTTCACTAGATTTATATATTAGTTTTCTTTCTCCTCTTTACTCATTATAGGACACTCACATGTGGATATTCTCAACACTCCCTCTTACATGTGAGTATCTTTTTACTTGAGCAATTTGAAAAAATACGTAGACAATCTTCATCAGGGCTGAACTTTTGATTGAAGTCAAATAGACCTCTTCAGAGATTCAACAGATATTCCTAACACTTTTTACAATTATTAAAATAAAAAAATTGAGCAAATTCAGTTCATTCACTTCTAAATTTTTTAAAGATTCAAATTTTAGACTTAATTTTTCTTAATAAATAATTTTATTAAAAATTAATCAATTTATTAAGTAGTCCACTAATTTTTGTCAAAACGCATTTTTTGCATAGGTCACAAAGGAGCAACTTTTATGAAATACTCCGAAGCTCCCCTTCTATTTTTGTAAATTAACTAATTTTTATAAAACATAATAAAATAGTTAATTTTTTAATAATTATTTTTATTAAAAATAAATTAATTTATTAATAAATCCATCAATTTTTGTTAAAACACACTTTATGCGCAGGTCATAAAGGAGCAAACTTTATCAATTAACCTAAGGTTCTCCCTTAACTTTTGTAAATTAACTAATTTTTATAAAACACAATAAAATAGTTAATTTTTATTAAAAGTCTCCTCTTCAATTAAGTTTCAACTTCCTGATAAATAAAGACAATTTATTTCTTGAATTTATTTTAATTTTATGATAGTTACTGAATTTTCAAGTTTTTTATTATATCTATTTAATTTTTTGAATGGTATTTAAAACATTACTTTTCTACCATGACGATGATGACGAAGGTGGAGTAGAGATGTTGACTGGTCCTGAAGAATTCTAATAGGCGATCTGACGTGCATGTCCTAACTCCTGACTCGTCCTACTGTCAATCTATGCAAGCATTTTTGGTTCAAGAGAATCTTTTATTAGGCCCTTCTGGGTAAACAAAGCCCAACCCTTTGGGTCCTAAAATGAAAACCCAAACTCACACATTCACACTCGTGAACTGTTATTCTAGGGTTGTATCGGAGGTTACACACAAATCACGATAGACCCAGAAAGCTCAGAACCTTGATGGGGTCATTCCTCTGTTCACGCCATTGAAAATGGAAACCCCAGGAGAGAAAACCCCACCAACCCAACAAGAACCAGACATCAAAAGACCCAAAATGTCCACGACAACCTCCGACGAGGAGCCTTGCGACCCGACCAGCACCACCAAGAAACAGAGATACAAACGCCGCAAGATCGCCATTTTCTTCGCGTACTGTGGGGTGGGTTACCAAGGAATGCAAAAGAACCCTGGCGCCAAAACCATTGAAGGCGACCTCGAAGAGGCCCTCTTTCACTCCGGCGCCGTGCCGGAGCACGACCGCGGCAACCCCAAGCGTTATGACTGGGCTCGCTCTGCTCGAACTGATAAAGGGGTCAGTGCCGTGGGTCAGGTCGTTTCGGGCCGATTCTACATCGACCCTCCCGGACTCGTGGAGCGGTTGAATTCGTTCTTACCCTATCAAATTAGGATCTTTGGGTACAAGCGAGTGACTGGGTCGTATAACGCTAAGAAGTTCTGCGACCGAAGGAGGTATGTGTATTTGCTTCCTGTTTTTGCTCTTGATCCTTGCTCGCATCGTGATAGAGAGAGTGTTCTCGCTAGTTTGGGGTCTGGTAAGGAGCTTGTCAAGTGCTTGGAGTGTTCGGAAAGAGGACGCAAAGTTGTTGGAGTAGTAGGTAAGCGTAGTTTCGAGTCGAAATCAGTAGACATTTCGTCGAACAATGGAGATGAGTGTGTTACAGAAGATGTTATTAGTGATAACTTGAATAGTGAATCTGTAAGGGAATCAGAGGGCTCTGAACATGATGGGATTGAAACAAAATCTTCAGTATTGCAATCTGATACAGAAAGTCACAGTAGAGAAGATATAGTGAACGTGGATAGCTCTGATCATGATAAGAAAGAATCAGATTCTGCAGAGAATTTGAAGACTGTTGATGGTGAGAAAATTAACGAGGAAGAGAAACAGAATGGATTCAGTTACGGAGAGGACGAAAAGGAGAGGTTCAATAGGATATTGAAGTTTTATGTGGGGAGTCATAACTTCCATAACTTTACCACCCGAACCAAGGCTGAAGATCCATCTGCTCATCGATACATCATTTCGTTTGATGCAAACACTACGATTAACGTCGAAGGTATCGAGTTTGTGAAGTGTGAGGTTGTAGGGCAGAGCTTCATGCTTCATCAAATTCGTAAGATGATAGGACTTGCTGTGGCAATTATGAGGAATTGTGCACGTGAATCGATATTAGAAACTGCCTTTCAAAAGTAAGAACATGCCACTATGTTCTTTCAATACTTGGTCTTCTGTGATCAAAATTTGTTAGTCCAATCTTAATCTTTGTGGTTTATAAACTTGTAGGGACGTTAACATAAATGTGCCTACTGCTCCAGAGGTCGGACTGTACTTGGAC
This sequence comes from Erythroxylum anguifugum, assembly GCA_027478595.1. Lineage (NCBI taxonomy): Eukaryota > Viridiplantae > Streptophyta > Magnoliopsida > Malpighiales > Erythroxylaceae > Erythroxylum > Erythroxylum anguifugum. The sequence goes on from JANIPN010000006.1 coordinate 732,219, forward strand.
GAGTGCCTTTTTGCATCATATAATAAAAAATGGAAGGATAGTCATGAAGAACTTTCAATGAAAGATTATGCAAAAGAGGCAGAGGAATTCAAGATAAAGCATATATACTCTCACATTGCTTCAACAGAACATAAGGAAGGAGTAGTTGCCTTGTGGTTGCACTCTCTTAATCATCGAAACTATCCTGATTTGCTAGTAAGCACTACGAATGGCTTAGAAAATGGCGACGCCGAAGAGAATACGATCTCGTAAACAACAGTTGTGGTAATATTGATCCTGTGTTGTTGTTCTGGTCAGTTTGCCAATCATTGTACTTCCTTGAACTATCACGAGCTGAATTTGACTAAGCAATTATCAATATCTGAATTGTTTTCCCGGTAGTTATATATTTTATGATAAGCATACAACTATTGGCAGAATTATTATCAAATCCAATCAAATAAACCTCATTTTAATTGTCAGGTACCTAAGAAAAGGCAAGGGAAAGGGAAAGATAAAAACTTGTTTCAACAAACTATTTTACGTTGCCAAGCATAGAGCAGGGCATATGGAGGATCCTGCAATTCGTGGATGGTGTCATCTTTCAAGCTAAAGCAACGAAAACCATCCTCGTCACAAAGAACACTGCCATTCAAGTTGTGAAGGTAATCATCCATGAAGTAGCTGCAATTTTCCTTCAATCCATTAATGCTGTAAGGTGGTAGAGCTACACCGTGGTAACGTCCTGCAAGTATCACCCAGTTTTTCAATTGTTCTATTGATTAGCCTTTATGCTTATTAACCAACATACATACCTTAAACTCACGGGTTTCCTTGTCGAAATCGGACCCATCTCCAATACATCGGACGACAAGACAAATCCTCTCTTCCATGGGCGCAATATACAACTTTTGTCCCCAAAAGAACCATCTTTCTGTCACTAAAGTTACCGTATGCGAGGATTTCACCTCACAGAATACCACTTTCCCAAACTCATCAACAGCGAAGAACTTTCCTTCATGATCGTACATTGTTCCAGCTTCTTGTAGTAAAGTCCATTATTCACCACCTGCTTTATGGTATGCCAATTCTTTCGAGTCTCCGTAAATAACCATAGCAGTCCAGTTGTCCGCGTCGATGTCCGGTTGCGAAGATAGGACAGCTTTATGAACAATTTCATTCTGCACTTTCGATCGGGTGAAGGAGTTCTGTTCTGAGATTTCTGGAAGTTGTATTTTGACTCCAGTGTTAATGTTCAAAAGAGTGATATCGGAAGTCTCTTCAAGCATCATGTGCCAACCCTTGTTCGATGTTCCTCCTATGTATATTGGTTTTCCATGTGTCTGAAGAGGTAACACGTTGTGTTTTATGTTGTTTCCATGAAAAGACTTTGGTAGTCGATTGCTAAGGAATCGGTTATTGGAGAAATCCGCCATTGTTAGATTTTTGAAGCGGTTAAACCCAGAAAAGAACATGTCTCTGTTTCACAACTTGCTCGGAGGTTCTTTGCACTTCCTTTCGTATAAGCAAAGTCTTTCCTGAATTTTTTTTTCTTAGAACAGGGTATCCACCGGCAGACCCAATAATTAATCCCCTCGCTGATTTGTAGGAACCTCACAGAGTGGCCTTCCTGAATTTAACTGCAACGAAGTTCCATTACTGTATCAACACTCAGTGACGTCAATTAATAAATACATGACTATAAGGGAAATGATTAACCTAAGAAGGAAAAAGAAATCCCTATAAATAAGGATAATTTTAAATTCACAATTAGGTAGCATTTAGTAAAGTTAGATATAGTTTTTACTAATTTGATATTGATGCAGTGTCTTTTATGATAAAGCAAAAGATTATACCATCCCAGGATTCATCCATTCCTAGAACTCGTTGACCGTAAATCAATCGGACGGCTCAGATTGAATTGAACAATTGACCATTCTTGTTTATAAGTTTTAATTTAACTAAAGATTAATACCATCCCAGGAGTTATGCATTCCTAGAACTCGTTGACCACAAATTAATCGGACGGCTCAGATTGAATTGAACAATTGGCCATTCTTGGTTATAACTATTAACTCTTCTCCTTTAGAATGTTCAACCGAAAATGGACGTCGACTGGACGCAACTCCCACCGGAGATTGTAGAAACCATCGCCAAACGCCTAACAATCTACGCCGATTACATCCGCCTCCGCAGCGTGTGCCGTACATGGCGGTACTCAACCATCAAATGCCCCGACCACCTCCCGCCTCAGCTCCCATGGCTCATGTTTCCCCAAAGGCAACCGAACCCATCTCGCCGAGCCCTCTACAATCTCTCCTCAGGCAAATTCCACTTCCTGAACCTTCCAGAAGCTTCTCACAACAAACGCCTCTGCGGTTCTTCTCACGGTTGGCTCACGATCCTCGACGAATCACCCACAATCGTTCTCGTGAACCCAATCACGCGCGAGAAGGTTTATTTGCCTCCTGTTTCAACCTTCCCAAACGTCATCGCGTTTAGTTACTCCAATGTCGGGAGAGAGTACGTGACCGTGAGAGGTTTAATTGACCGCGAAAGGCCTGAAACGGTGAGTTTAAGGCACATGCGTGATTGGTTCATTAAGAAAGTGGTGTTATCTTCAAGCCCTAAACGCAATCGTTTCGCGGCTATGGCAATTCTTCACTCCTCCGATTTAGCTTACTGTAAACAGGGAGACCAGTCATGGGCAATTCTGGAAACTGTCACTGGTTATAGCGAAGATGTTGTGTACTTTAACGGGTTGTTTTATGCGGTGAACAAGTTCGGTCAAACAGTCGTGTGTGATGTGTCCGGTGATTCACCTACGGTGTCGTTTCTCGTTATGACGCCGCAATTAGGCGGCGATTTGCAGTACTTGGTCGGGTCCGGACAAGAACTGTTGCTTGTTACGAGATACATCGATGTGGAGATGGATTTGGATGATGTAGCTGAGATTCTAGAGCATTTGGGCTACAAAACGAGGAGGTTTGAGGTGTTTAGGCTAAATTGGAGGGAATCAGAGTGGGAGAGGGTTAGGAACTTGGGTGATTCTATGTTGTTTATTGGGCAAAACTGTTCTTTGTCTTTGCAAGCTTCGGATTTCTCAGGATGTTTGGGAGATCGAATCTATTACACAGATGATTACTCTGAGAACAGCTGTTATGGGGAACGTGATATGGGCATTTTTAAGTTGCAGGATGAGAGTTTGGAAACGTTGCCTTCTTCTTCTCGCAGCTTAGATTCTAGACCGCTGTGGGTTTCACCAAATCCTTCCTAACATGGGACTTCCCTGCAATTTGTCTGAACTCTGGTGTGTATGATTGTATTTATCTGGATTTTTAAGTTTTAAGTTTGTGCAACTAAAATCATATTATACATAATACAATTGTGATTAAATATGGTGTTATATAACACTTGCCTTTGTTTGGATCCCTCCTGGGGTATCTAATCCCATTCGCTCCTCTAATTTTCATCTCTTAGTGTCAGTGTCAGCCCAATAGAGTGCTTTTGCAGTTGATGTTATTTCTGATCTCTATGCACTTCACCGTTCTACTGGAAATTTCTTCTGCTCCTACCGTACTACCGTACTCCATCGAGATATATGGCTCCGTGAATCTAAGGGTCTATATATATTTTGTTCATGGATTAACCAAAATGTGCAAAAGTTTTGTTTGCCTCTACCTTATGAGTTTCTTCTTTTTTGAGTATGGCATCGCTACTCCTCTTGGTAACATCTAATAATTCGAAACTGAATTTGAAAGTCGTTTTAACTTAGATGTTTTCGGGAAGAAAATGATAATAGGAATTAAAAAATATCTATCAAGAGAATTTTTGATAATTTTTAGTTTAATTACCATTAATCATAAAAAGCAAATATTTTAAAAATTATACTCGATTTAATCCAGTTAAAACATGCTTCGAAAAAAATACTTATCGAAAAATTTTAATTTTAATTTTAATTAAAAATTGCTAAATTGTTTATTTATTTATTTAAATTTAAAATTTAATAAAAATAAAAATATTGACTATTTGTATTTTAATTTTTATACCAATTAAGTTTGTGACCATTAAATACATCGGAAAGATAACTCCATAAATTCGACCGCATACCCAAAAGGTAAAAGTTTACCTCTTTATGGTCTCTGTCCTCGATTCCTAAGGTTCAATTGGTAATGTGTGATTAGGGAATGGAGTCTTGCATAAGCCAACTTCTGTCTTCAACTCAGGTTTCTAAACAGATTCAAAGGATTGGGATTCGCGATGTTACATACAGTTGCGATTTGTGATGTTATATACAATCTTTAATGATTCAGAGATTTGAATTCAGATTCCAAAAGCAGCGATTTGTGATGTTATATACTACAATCTTTAATGATTCAGAGATTTGGATTCAGATTCCAAAAGCAGAATTGGTAGTTTTGTACTAAATCAGACACGAAACTCCCAGGAAACTCCTACACAGAACAAGACAAGGTATACTCTAATCCATATAACCTATTCTCGACCCGGTTTTTCTTTTGTACATTGTGAAACTCATCAAGCTGACAAGAGAAGTTCCTACGCAATGCATCGCATTGAGTACATCGAAACTGGATTGTCCACTGAAGATGCACAATACCCTCTTGGATGATCACTTTCTAACCCATAATCAGTCGTCATCGGACGGTACTCTAACTCATCGTCATGTTCATATACAAACTCCGGCATCTCTGTCTCGTTCCTCCTTACATGATCCCATAAAAACTCTAACCTGTTCAAGTACTTCACCTTCGAGTACAACCTGTTCAAGACAGGAAACAAAAAACAGAGTTTTGTCAGAATATAAGGTAAGATGAGCAAAGTAGAGATTCGTGAATGGTTTTTGGTTTCTTTAAGATAAAGGTGACTTCAGTTTTGTTATCTTACCCTCCGCCGAAAAGAAGACGACCAAAGGTGGCAAGAAAGAGTCTGGCTTGTAGACCTGGATGTACAAAATAGACAGCCTCCAGATTACTCCTGACGTTCATCGGAATAGCCTCGTAGACTGATCGGAGAGCGGTGATTCCGGGGAAATTCTCGCTTCTCTGAACACCGGTGTGCACGTATACAACCGAGAATGATTTATCCTCCAATTCAGGGAATATTTTCTCCTCCAAATATTCCTTCAAAGCCTCACTACCCACAAGCCGAGCTAATCAACATGGAAACAACAACAAAATCAGTAAACCAAAACCGTCCAAATTCAAGTGCCAAACCAAATTTTAAAAAGATAAAAGCTTACCAGGGTAGGATTTGCCAATAATGCGAAGAACCCTACGGCCACGCTTGTCTCTTCCATGGATCTTAAAGATACCCAGTTTCTGGATGAGCTTTTCTTGGTCAGAAATGGAGAGAATAGTTGAGGAAGACATGGTTGGATTTACCCTCAAAAGGTTTTGGGATTCGTTGAGGTTAGTAAGTTATGACTTTTAACTACAGAGGATGTTATTATATAGCAAATATGGTAAAGTATGAAAAGACGAGAATAGAGACAAGACTTATCCAAGATTTGGCCTTTGACGCCGCTTAATGGCATTGGGCGAGGACGTGAAAGTTTGGTATATTCCCAAGCATCTTCCGTTTAATGGATTGATATTGCACCGAGCACTGACTCAAAAACTCCGTCAAGTCTCGGGTGTGTCACTCACTGACACGTATAGTGATGGACCATTATCTGGGCCTCTCTATCTCTCGTGTTTTGTGTGTGCGAGTGCGAGCGTGACCCATTAAACAAACAAAATCATATGCATCACAATCATGGTGTCTTTTAAGCTGTATTAAGACAATTGGTTAGCATTAACTTGTTTTGGTGGTTTAACCTTGTCTTTGAATTCCACCTAATAATTACTTCTCACTCGTTCTAATTTATAACCAACGAAATCGTTATTTTACTGAAACAATAACTTAAAAATGTTAATTTTATTTTAAATTATTATATTTTCAAAAATTTTATTCTCTCCTATTCAAAATAAAAGCCGTTTTAGAGGGATGTACACTTATTAAAAAAGTTAATAAAATGTTTGATATACCCTTATTAATTTCATGTTAAAGTGTCTCGAAATTCTAATTTGTGTAATTAAGATATTAGAGAAATTAAAGGTTAATTTTGGAAGTAAAATTATAATCATTTATGAAGAGTTACGAACGACATTTATTTTGAATAATTAAAATCTCTCTAAAACGAATTTTATTTTAAATAGGAGGATTAATATTTTAAATTTTTATTTTTAAAATGATATTTCACTTAAATAATTAAAATAACTATAAAATAATTATATTATATTATATCAATGATTATTTAATATAACCAATATCAAATAATTATAGTTATTAAATTAATAATAAAATCATATATGACAAAAATAAACAGAATATCCCATCAATAAATTATTCTAAAAATGTAAAGTGAATTAATCTATCTTTAATTTTTATCTAATATATTATTAGAAATGGTTACTAATTTTAATAATACAAAATTTATTATTATTTAAAAACTAAATTAATAAACGAATAATAAATAATCTCAATCGGTCACAATTTTACTAATTCTACAAAGTAAAATTTTGGAAATATTATTTATTGATAAACACTCATAAAATAACAAATTTAATTTTTAAAATTATTTTCGTCAGTATTTTACTACTATAATTAATAGACTGAAAGCTATAGAAATTATGTATTTCTTCATCTTTGTTTTCAAAAACAATTACTTAATAGATATTTATAAATTATGTGTAAAAACTAAAAAGACGTGGAAATATCTTAATAGTGTCCGGTGGGTCATGCTCTTTGGATTATTGAGAATGGGACGCAACGTGCCATTCACGCCCATCTTAATGGCAATTATTAATTCAGATTGAGATTGATTGACAAGAAAGTTACCTTACGAGACACGTAAATACTATAAATTAGCTCTCAAGAATATTATTTTTATTAAATTTGTTAATAGTCAAATATAAATTATTTATTATTATTTTTAGTTCTATTTTATATTATTAAAATAATAATTGCCGTATTTAAAATAAGGGATAAAAGTGATAATAAAAATAAAGATATAAATTTATTAAAATAAAAAATATAAATTTAACCAATGTCTAAAAAATATTTTAAAATTAATTACGACTGATATAAAATAAATTAATGTTATATCTTATAAAGTATCAAAATTTAACTATTTTTTTTAATTGAACCAAATATAAGTAAATTCGTATATAACCAGAATATCATATTTCAACCCATAAGTGAATCTATTCATATCGGACCAGCTCCTCCTAAATTCATAACTCATACGAAATTATTTGAGTCACTCTGACCCAAATTTTTGAATCTCTAAACTCGTAATTTTGAGAGATGTTAGGAAGAAAATGACAGGACGTCGTATCTTAACCTAAAATTTTAATGTAACCATATTTATATATATAACTCACTTTATATATATGTCTCTTTCATGCATGACACAACTCTACTTGTAAATTTTCAACATTAACAAAAAAAAAAAGTAAAAAATAATTTAAATTTTTTAAAAAAATATCAAGTTTTGCGTGTAAACATTGATTAGGTAACTTCTAGAATCACAATCTTTTTTTAATAAATTAATTTATATAATTTTACGTTCTTTCCAAAGTTATATGGGGAAAAGTGACTTTATTGCTTTGGATCGAAGAGTCAATCGTTCGATTCTCTTTCCTTTCAGGGAGCCATTTTCAGAAGTGGGGTTGGAGGACTTTTGGATGTTGGGAGTGTAGACACGGCCCACTAACGAATATAATTATTTACTTAAAACAAAGTTTAATAATTGCCGGTCACGTAATAGGGTCAGATCTTTTTGTTTCAATTATGTTATTTTTATTATGTTATGTCAAATCTCATTCGCACGGGCCTCATATAAAAAAACCGGATAAGATTTAATAAAATAAGATTAAAATATATGCTGTTTTCGGTTCTTCCCAAAAAAATAAAAAAAAAAGAAGAGAGATATTTTGACGTGCCTAATAGGTGTAATGAAAATTGGAAGCATTCAATTAATCAGTTCAGGTTAAGATAATCAGGGAAATGAAAGTGAGGTTTAATTTAAATTTTAATTTGATTTAATCATGTTTTAATTAAAATTTTTAATTTATTTAATTATAATAATATTCATTTATTAAATAATTTTTAATTCAATCAAATTTTCAAATTTAAATGTAATTTAAAATCTAATTAATTTAGATTAGGTTGTGTGGTAATTTTTCAATCCTAATTGAAGAAGGAAACGATATTATATTAAAATAGGATAGTAGAAAGGGATAGGCAATAAGATATGGATAAATTGGATGAGATAAGAGGTTCGTGTCAATTCAAGAGGAAGAAAGCCCCAAAACATTATCCTTTTTTATAATGAAATATAAGAAAAATTACCTCCAAATAATATTATTATTCAATATATTTTAAATTCATATAATACCTCATAACAACATCAGCAATAACATTCAATGAGAGTTTCACAAAAAGTTTGGGAGGTATAATAGTATGCACCCTAATACAAAAGTTGTTTTTAATAGACCCTTATATAATACCTTTTTTTTTATTCGAGGAAACTTCGTAGGAGGACCAAGCAGCCACACCTCTCTAAGGATCCAACTGGCCCTTATATAATACGATAACATAAAATATAAATAAATACGTATAAATAAAAATATAAAAATTTGTAATGCAATACATAATTCTATAAAACAAAAAGATTAAAGAAACAAAAAATACCTTTCCATTGTAATATCCTTTAGGGTTAATTACAAAAAATATCCAAACTTTTATCAAAATTTTAATTGTATCTCGAACTTTAAAAATTAGCAAAAAAATGTCCAAACTTTTAATTTTTTTATTCTAGCTTGAACTTCAAAAAGTATAAATAAAATGCTCAAATTTTCAAATTTTTTCAATTATAGCCCAACGTTAGTGTTTCTGTTAAGTTTGTTGACATAACTTGCTACATGTTTCAAAAATCTTAACTGTCAATACACGTCAACCAAAACTAACACAGCAAATAAAGATAACGTTTAATTACGTAATTAAAACGACGTCGTTGTTTTAATTGCGTGATTAAACAATATCTTAATTTGTTATGTTAATTTTGGTTGTTATTTAAAAATGACATAAATCAGATTATACAACCTCGACGAACTTATGCTTTGATTCCAGTTTTTTTCTTAATTTTAGTTTATTCTCTCGGCGTCCTGCCCATTTGAATTTCAGATTACGCAGCTCCGATGCCCTCACATTAAGGACATAAAGAGAATGAGCTAAAAACTAATAACTTAATGGTGCAGTACGCTATAATGAGAAAGTAGTTTAGAGCGTTAGAAGAACAAACAAAAAGAAAGGGCTGAGAGCATTGGAAGAACAATAGATAACGTCATACTATAATTGAAGAAAATTAAAATTTTGAGCATTTTATTGTCACTTTTTAAAGTTTGGACTATAATTGAAAAAAATTGAAAGCTTAGGCATTTATTATTACTTTTTAAAGTTCGAGCTATAATTGAAAAAAATTGAAATCTTAGGCATTTATTATTACTTTTTAAAGTTCGAGCTACAATTGAAAAATTGACAAAAGTTTGAGTTTTATTCATAATTAACCCTATCCTTTATTTATATTTGAATATTTATATAATATCTTAGCATACATTTAATTCCCTTATCTTAATAAAAAGGCTTATTGTATATTGTTTGATGTTATGTAATTAATATATAAAGTGTTAAATAAACTTTTAATAATAAGTCAATGGTTATGTATTAAAATTTTCCTAAAAGCATTTGAACAAGTCAAGATTACATCATTAAGAAAACTACATTCAATTTATATCTTTCTTTCTCTTTCATGCACTAATAGTCTGAAATGAAGACTCTTATCCTCAATGATTAAGTTCACAAATAATATTTACCATACAAGGTGACCTTTGTCAAATTTATTAATTTATAAAAGATATTATTTACGATTTAATATATATTTAATGGTTTATTTAACACATAATTTAAAATCTTTATCTTTCATTTGTTTCTTTTAAGTAATTAAAAGCTTTAATTTGATTCAAATTAGATAAATTTAATTTAAAATTAATACATTAAATTTAATTGAATAGATTTAAAATTACCTTGAGATATCATATTAATACGTCTCCATTGACATTATTTTTTGACTAGAAAATCGAGAGTTAACTATTGAAATTTTGGACTGTTAAGATATATATATTTCATGAAATAGTTCATGCTCTATCAAAATGGGGGTGATCGAGTTAGCGAAGTGAGGGCATGGACTCAAAAAGTCTTGTATTTGAATTTTTCTATTTACGCTCTCTTAATCGAATCTGTCGTACAAGACTTGTATAGTGCGAAGTATCCTTTTGATATGATTTGCAAACTATTGCGTAAATCTAAAAACTTACCTCGCATCTAAAAAATAACGATTGCGGGTTCCACCGTTTCAAAAAAAAAATTCCAAGGATAACAAAATGAAGTTGATAATAACTTGAAAGTCCTCTTTTCTATTATTATAAAATAATATCGTTTTAATCTTATATTTTAAAAATAAATAATATTTTTTATAATTTTGAAATTAATATTAAAAGGATATTATTTTTAAAATTTTTAAAATTTATATTAAAATTAATTTATACTTTTTAAATATCGGATGGAATCGAACCAAATTCAATCATTAACCATATACGATGGGTAATTCCAAGGGTGTCCTTCCTCAGAATGGGTCATCACTCATCACTAGCAAAGCAGTTATGTCATGTGTGTTTGTTGGCAGTTGCATTTACACTTACTGACATCATCAGATAAGAATCTTGACTGTCGTATTCCTGAAGAAACGGATCCAACAAAGACAGTACAAACTGAACTCTGCCAATTCAGTTGCAGCAAAAAGAAGAAACCAAACTATCAGTTTATTAGGCTGAGCCGATATCACACTGGCCCAGTATTGATGTAAGATCACCGTCCGAGTCCAAAAAAGCAGTTCTAAGTATTTATGTTTTAAATAAAAAATTAAGTTTAAAATTAAGGATGACAATAAGCCGGACCTTTGTCTAGCTACCTTGGGCATGGCCCCTAGGGCGGCCGAGCAGGACGGGATTGCCTTTTTTATTTTTATTTTTGAAATTCAAAATGATATTATTTTGCTTATGTTTCGTCAGGCTGTAGGTTGAGTCGAGCTTGGCCTGTTAATTTCGGATTGAGATGAGCTGAGTTCCAAGCTCATCTTGTCTCGAATTATAATAATGGGCACTTAAGGTTGGATTCTTTTGAGTTTTCAGAAAAAAAAAAGTTGAATGTTTTAGTTTAAACCGAATATAACTTAAAATTTGATTAATTCAAACTTTATGGGTTGAATTTGAGTTCGACCCAACTCAAAATGTCTACCAGTAGTCACCACATGAACACAAGCCGTTGGTAAAATGATGAAATCGTCTTGTGTCTCGAATTATGATAGCACGCTTCTCAATCAGTGAGATCAGCTTTGCTACAGCATGACAGTCATCACATATTCTAAGGTTCTTGGTTATGATTAATGGCATCTCAGGATTAGTCACCAAAACTCCAAATGCAATAGCTAGCTTCTCACTGTGCTTATTAATTAAATCCTGTTTCACTTCCTCATCAACATCATGAAGAACAAATTCTGTTTTTGAAGCGTGCCCAGCTTCCTGAACTTTCATAACAAGTTCTTCCAGCTTCCTGTATATCTGATCTGCCATGGGATGCGATTGATCACCTGCAACAAATTTATGAATTCGGTTCTCATGCTCGATAAAACTGCACCCTTTATTTCTTGTCAAGTTTCTTTCCTTCATTAAAGCTCTCATTTTTGAAGCATCCTTCCATTGTCCAGCAGCAGAGTACATGTTCGACAAGATTATATAGTTTCTTGAATCTGATGGCTCCAACACAAACATTTTCTCTGCAACTTCAATCCCAAGTTCAGTGTTGCCATAAACCCTACAAGCACCAAGAAGAGCTCCCCAAACAGCAGAATTTGGCTCCATTGGCATGCTTTTTATAAGGTTATAAGCATCACTCAAAAGTCCGGCTCGACCCAAAAGATCAACCATACAAGCATAATGATCCATTATTGGCTCAATTCCATGAAATTGAGACATAATCCTGAAGTAGAATTGTCCCTCCTTCACAAGGCCTGAATGGCTACAGGCACTTAATAAGTGAGTGAAGGTTACATGATCAGGCACCATTCCTACTCCAACCATGAGTTCAAAATGCTTGATTGCTTCTCTTCCACATCCATGAAGAGCAAAACCTCCAAGCATCACGGTCCATGCTACTGCATCTGGATTTGTCATCTCTTCAAAAATCTTCCGTGAAGCATTCAATAAACCAGATTTGGCATACAAGTTCAACACAGACGTCCCTATAGTTAAGTTCAGATTAAGACCAGAGCTAATGATGTAACCATGAACTGCCTCTGTCATTTTCCTTGATCCTACAACTTCGCAAGCTTGAAGTAACGTTACTAAAGTTGCTTGATCAGAAACAATTCCAGCTCTTCTCATCATTACATAAATTCCAAACCCTCTCTCAGCTAATCCCACGTGAACACAAACTGCAATAATTGAATTCCACGATACAGAGCTCTGAATCGGCATTTCTTCAAACAACTGATAAGCAGCATCAAAAAGTCCAGATTTCCCATAAAAGTTTATCAGAGCATTCGCAACTTTAACCTCCAAAACCAAACTCGATTTCATTGCAAACCCATGAATGCATTTGCCAACATTAAGAGCTCCCTCGTCTGTACAAGCTGAAATTACAGGTAAAACTGAAACTTCGTTGAGTTTCATCCCAAACTCAAACCTCATCCTTGAGAAAGCATTCAAACAACTAACAAAATCCCGTTTGCGAGAAAACACAGAAACCAATGAATTCCAGGACACAATATCTTTATCAGGCAATTCATCGAACAGGTTCTGAGCATCGTTTTGACAACCCAATCTAACATAACCCGACACCAGCTGATCGCCAATGAAGCCGTGTTTATAACTCACTGATTTTATTATCTGGCAATGAAGTGCTCGGCAATAAAAGACGGAATTGCAGGAGCTTAAAGAACATATTAAAGTCGAAACCAATGAGCCTATAGTTGAGAAAGTGTGAAACTGAAGGGAAGAAGATGAAGGAAGAGCAAACGCAAGTTTGTGTAAAAGACAGTAGATTGAAGAGGCTAACATTATAACCTTCAAATGCCATCTTTCAAAGTCAGAAACCCATCAAGTGAACAAATCTTCATAAACTAATAACTTAAGAAGAGATAGCAATGGGCTGAACTTGGGTGCTATCAAAACTTGGGTCTTGCCCAATCTTTTTAAAGAAAACATAAGTCCAAATTGAAGTACATCGAATTTTGATTTGTTTCAAAATTTTTAATTTTTACCAAATTTAAGCCAGATTAATTGAATTTTAAATAAATTCAAATGTCAATAAAGTCAAAATTGTAAATAATTAAGTTTGAGGTTTAAAATTTTAGTTAAGTTAGCTAACTAAACTTTAGAATTTCTGATCGAGCTCAGGCTATCTGATTTAAAGTTCGGAATTTGTAAATAAAACTACATCATTTTAATTTTTTAAAATAATTTAATTAGACCCAACCAAGTTTTACATCGTTTCAATTTTTAAAAATAATAAATTTAATCAAACTTGACTGAATTTTAGGGTACTTAAACCTAATCAATCTCAGACTTGAGCTTGAAATATCAACACCAGTTGGGTTCAAGTTAAGCCAGACTCAAAAATCAATGCCTTTAGTTCATTCAAGTCATTTCAGATGGAGCACTACTTGGCATAATTCTTTGTGAAATAATTCCTGTAGCTCGGATGTAAGGGTTATAGACAATCCGCTGTGAATCGTCAGTACTCCTGATTAATGAAGGAAAGTCTTCCTTGTATGGCTTTGCCATCATACAGGGTATAGGAGTAGGAGTTATAACAGGAACTTTTGGCTTAGTTTGTAAGTAGATCTACATGTAGACGACTTCAACATCTCTCGTAGAGATTTAAATCTAAATTGTTCTATCATTAGAATTGTACAAGAGCTAGAATCGTCTGGATCTTGATCGTTTGCGGTACAAAAAGAAGATTTGTTCGGTTCTTTAAAAAGTCCTCACATCAATATAAGCCAACTCGATGTTTTCTCAGTGGATAGCATGGACACTTTGTAAATAAATGTCCTCACGAAACAAAGAAACACCTCAAGTTGTTGAAATGGCATAAATTTGTTCTTCCAATTCATTCTGACAACGACTTTGAAGAATTAATTGAGGAGCAATCTCAAAATGACAAAGATACCAAGTTTGCTATCTCTATATCAATGTCTGAAGAAGAATATCTCGTAGTGCAGTATATTATGTAGGAACCTGAGTTAGTTCAAACATATTTTTAATTTCAGTATATGGATTGAATAGTGATTGATATCTGACACTTATGGGTAGGATCTGCAAAGGTGATGATCTATTGTATGTATCCATACTAATTAGAATTCTGAGCCTGGTAGATTGCTTCTAAGAACTTTAGTCCAAACTGTAAACCAGATATAGTTAATAATACTATACCATTAAAATGATGAATTACAAAAATGAAAATAGGTTGGATCAAATGGGCAAAAGTACTTATCAACTAATTACACTAACCCGGGCCTTTAGATCAAAATCCCTTTTCGGTCTACACAACACACACTACCAAAGGCCTACCCAAAACTGTCATACTCTATCCTTTTTCCTCTCTCCATTACCAATTTGGAGTTGGTTTTATATGGAAAACCGTACACTAAGATGTGGTTGCGATAGCTTAGGAGCATAGCCTATCACTTTCCATATCACAATTCATACTACATTTTTGTGTTAAGTATTAACCGGTCAATTCCTGGCGTTCATATTCTTCAAGAGCCTCCACTGTCAGTTCTAGCGAGCATTCAACGGGACAAGCACAGAGCTATTTACCGCAGAGCTACGCAGGAGTTAGATTAATCGCTGTTTAGAGTTTTCTTTGTAAACCAAAAAAAAAGTATTAATTGGTCAATCAAACTTGTAATTTGTAAAGTCAAAATGGATTTTAAACATCGAAATTACATTATTTAGATCACATTGATTAAAAAATTTATTTTTAATCAAATCCACTTAAAATAAAAATTAATGTACTCCTTACACAAAATTTTTCGTTTTTGTAAAGATTGAAGAGGGTTATAATATATATAAAATTTTATTTATACTTTTACGAAAAGACTGTTTTTGTAATCTAAACTTGTAACTTTAAAGTTACAAAAGAAAAATTTTACCCCATACTTCAGGTTAATTAATTTAAATATAATAAGTTAATTAATTTAAATATAATTTTGGATTGGATCAATGTTATTGTTCTAAAATAGATTGAAACTCACTTACCCTTAAAAGGGTTTTTTTTTTCTTTTTTAAAAAAATGAATCAAGCATGTCATCCACTTACCTTTAAAAGGGGGGGTTTTTTTTTTTTAATGAATCAAAGCATATAATCTGTACCCACCTGACCCGACCTCTTCATGCACTCGATAGTCGATACACTCGCTGGTCCAGAAAGGCTATATCTTTCTACAGATGTACGCTAAGATATGGTCAGATTCTAACTGACCAAGACCAAGAAGCCATAACCAAACTAGCTAGGGACGTGCATGTCAACGTTTCTGTGAGAAAAAGAAATAGACTAATAACAAGAAATAAAAATAAAAGATGCCCAAATCAAAGCTTTCACAGTTTTGCAGAGAAGATGTCAGTCTCCGAATGACACTACAGGGAAGAGAGATAAAGAGAAAGAGACAAAGAGATTGAGAAATGAGGAGAGAGTCAAGAGCCTGAGAAAAGTTACAAGTAGTAGTAGTGTGTAATAATAATGAACATAGCTTCTCTGTCTGTGAAATAAATAAGGGCTTAAAGGATTTGTGATAATGGATTGGCCATTCAAAATCCCAGAAAAAGCCAATTTGTTCTGCTGCATAACCGTTACCTTCCACGCGTCAGGTCTATTGTTTTAATTTCAGAAGACTCATTAAGATAGAGGAAAAAGAGTCACTTTTAATTACTCTCATATAGTTGAATCATCTTCTCTTTATTACCATCATTACTGTTCTTCTCCAAAAACCAACTCTTCATATTTCGTTCCTGCTTAACCTTTTTCCGGCGAGAAAATGTCACCGGCGACGGAGAAAAGAGATGATAAGGATGGTGTGACTGAAAAGTGTTATCCTGCTCCTCTTGCTTCTCATGAAGTTATTGCCAAGGACCCCATTATTTTCTGGGACACTCTGAGGAGGTTCCATTTTGTAATGGGGACCAAGTTCATGTAAGCTTTATTTCCACTCTGCTCTTCAAAAATACACTTCCTCTTGGGATTGGAGAAGAGGGTTTTGGTTGTTTTCTTCTTTTCATGTGTTATTTGTTTTTTTGGTACTGAAGGATACCTGTGATCGGAGGGAAAGAACTGGATTTACATGTTCTATATGTGGAAGCTACAAAAAGGGGTGGCTATGAAAAGGTTCGAGTCTTTTTACACACATGTAACTTGCTTTACGAGTTAGTGAAAGTTCAGAGCTTTAATGGAGGAAAAACCTGAATCTCTCGGTTTAGGTTGTTGCAGAGAAGAAATGGAGGGAAGTAGGTTCTGTCTTCAGGTTCTCTCCAACTACAACAAGTGCTTCTTTTGTATTGAGAAAGCATTACTTTAGTCTTCTGTTTCACTATGAGCGAGTTCATTTCTTTAAGATTCAGGGTCCACTGTGTAGTCCAACAGGTAACTCTGATTTTGCTTTTCATTTTTTTATGATTTGGCTTCACTTGCTTGCCCCACCCTGCCTTCTATCTCTCTCTCTCTCTTTGTTGGCCTATTTATGGATGCTCTGTCCCTAATTAACTCATCCTCTGTTTTCCTCTATTTCTTTTTTACTAATCCTGTTGCTGCTTCACAGCTCTACTTTCTCCTACCAACACTTCTCCATTCAGATCTGAACTGGCTATTGTGGAATATTCTGCAAAACCTGCAAGTGACAGTCCTGATCCACCAAGTGAAGGTGAGTTTTGAATATATAGGAAAATTTCAGAGGATAAATGGAATATCAAACACACACCACAAATGTATTGATCGTCCAACTTGTATAATCATCCAAGTATATTTAATTAAAATTCCAGGATATAAGGTGCCAAGTTAGTTGGGAAGCTTGCTGTCTTATAAGGCCATGGATACTATAGTGATTTCAGAAATTCTCTAATGTGGTCCCACTAAATTTATCTTACAAGCTGAGTATGTGGCTAAGGTCACTGCCATTATCATATGAAGTTTCGTAAGATTGAAGCCTTTTTCCTCTGATGTTTCTGTCTACCCTTTGGATTTGTTTGTCTTGTGGTCAAGATTAATCCAACACCTCAGATCCTCTTTAGCTGTGAAATGTTATCAGTACTTTGATGTTACATAAATAGCTTTTGACAAGTTATTTCTCTAATGAATGACTTCAAACCTGATGTAATTAATTAGGCATCACGGAAGGCCTAATGAATGAAATGATTTACTCAAAGATGCATAATTTATTGATGATTACTTGTAGCCAACAGTCTAGTATTGTGCATCAGAAGGGTAGTGACTGCAGGTTCCATCCATATGGATAAGAAAAGTGAGACATATGAAGAGCATGCTTGTTAAACCAGTTTTCCACAGCTTAACATAGTACCATTACTGTTCTTCTTAAGCTTCCTGCTAAATTTAATCATCCTGATCATTTCTGCAGGGTCTTCTCATCTTTCAGCTGTTGGAACAATTGAGGGAAAATTTGATTGCGGTTATATAGTGTCTGTGAAACTGGGTTCAGAGGTTCTTAGAGGGGTGCTCTACCATCCAGACCACTCTGAGCCATCAACTTCTGTCCCTGAAACCGGTAATGCCCTTATTCCATACACTCAGAGTCGTAGAAGTCGCCATTCGATGAGGAGGAGGAGGAGCAGAAGAGCCGGTGACCCTAGCTACCCAAAACCCAACCGCAGTGGTTACAATTTCTTCTTTGCTGAAAAGCACTACAAGCTAAAATCTTTATATCCTAATAGAGAAAGAGAGTTTACAAAGATGATTGGCCAGTCATGGAGCAATCTAAGTGCAGAAGAGAGAATGGTATTACAGCACTTGGAACACCAACTTGTTCATCTTCCTTAGTTGTTATTGATTGCATGTGGCATAACTAAGGGATCACTTTGTTATTTTGCTTGTCAGGTTTACCAGAACATTGGATTGAAAGACAAAGAAAGGTACAAGAGAGAACTGAAAGAATATAAAGAGAGACAGAAGCTGCGTCAGAACATGGAAATTGGAAGAAGCAACCATTAAAGCTGTAGAAGTTAGGTATTATGCAGTGGTCGGCAACTCCTATGTCTAGCATGTACATAAGGAACGCTGATGAGCATGTCTAATACATCCATAGATGTCTTATGACCCTACTCTAACCCATATGACTACTCTATTTTCATAACTATGTAACCAAAGAACCTGTAGGCCGATGGCCGTGTCATCAATCATCTTTGATCAATAGCTCACTCCTGCAGTAAAGGCCAAGTTCCTACTTCGTGATAAAGACAGGATATGCATTTTAGGACAAACACTATTGTTAAGGAATAGATGAGATAAGAACAGTATCTTGTTATGCCAAATACGTAGATACAAGAAGGGTAAGATTACATCAAATGCAATCAATTTTCATTTCCCTTTTCAGCTTGCCAAATGCAGTAATACCATATTGATCATTAATGTACAAAATAAAAGCATTCTGTTGATAAAGAAAAAGTTCGAACACATTTTGATAATGATAGAATTCTGATTGTCTGATATTAAATCAAATCCATATATGAGTTATGCATGGAGGTGAATTGAATATAGTACATATAAGTAATTATCGAGAAACATGCGTGAAATCTTACGTCAAGCACAGACGTCCTGATCCTCAGATGTCTAATGTAGTAATGTCTGATTCACTTCTGCTATCAAATTTCCAAGACATAAACAAGCATGCAGAATTCAATATTGCTTGTTAAGGC
>JANIPN010000006.1:826962-840031 GCA_027478595.1 Erythroxylum anguifugum
AATTAAAATATAATTCATTCATTCATTAAAATATTGTAATTAATAAAATATAATATTATTAATTAATTAATTAATTGTAATTAATTAAAATATTATTAATTAATTAATTAATTAAAATATAATAAAATTTTATTTCTTAATATTTTTTACAAAACAATCACTGGTGATGATAATAGTAAACATTCATTACTCTTAACCAATCATTATAATAATAATGATAATATTCATTCTCATTTTTAACTCTATTCATTCGACGTGTGCAATAGTTTGAAGATAATTGAGGGTGGAAATCAGCATAAACCTTCCATTTTTCTATAATTGTGGACTGAGTCTTAGCTGACTGACTATGTGCTCTGGACAGACATATAAGCTTTTTCTGACAGGGCAATTGCAATTACTCTATAATACGTAGTGAATGGTTTTCGTGTGTGATGATGAAGGCTCTTTGAGCTGGAATTTAGATAATATTCAGCTGATGTTCGATCTAAAATGAGAAATTTGTGCTTTCAGGTGCAGAAATATATGCAGAAAGAGTTAAGAAACTTACATACATGCTCTTCCGGTCATTTACAGAAAGTAAGCCTTCCTTCTTTGGCATCAACCTTGTAAGGTCAATTCATTCCAGCTCCGTTTTGACATGAATATATTTGACTTTCTGATTTTGCAACTTCTGAATACTCTCAGAAGCTCCTAAAGAACTACCCCCATTTCATGTGCTCTTCAGAAAGTTCCACAAAGAAAGCCTTTCCAGAGAGTTTGACCTGTTTCTATGATTCCCTTGCGTTCAGTTATTAATATGGTCTCAAACCTTGACCTGACCTCTCTTCTCCTTAGACTAAAATAATAGATGGTAAAGATCATTTAACTTATAAGGGATGCTCACTTGGAATTGGGATGTGTCTTGTAATCATATTCTCAGGGAAGGTAATAGCGTGGCTGATATTTTAGCCAAAATAGGCAGCCGGGATAAGCAGCCCTTTCAGTTTTGGATGTCCCCTCCAAGCTCAGTCCTCATGGCTCTTGTGGGTGACACGGTTGGTACTTTGTTTGAGAGAGAGCGTTAGCAGGGCTTGACTTTTTTGTTTCTTGTTTTGTTATGTCGTTTTGTTTTAATTCTTCTTTGCACCAAAAAAAATTAATCTAAATTACTTTTATAAATTAATAAACAATTTATAGCTTACGTTTCTTATCGATCATATCCAACAACAACCCCAATGCACAAGGCTTCTTACTTTGTAAAGACTTGGAAAGGGACATCAATTATACGTAGCTTTCCTTTATATTTTACAAATAAGTTGTTTCCGTGCCTTGAACCTATGACCTTTTGGTCATAACTTAATAACCATAATCAATAACTAAAAAACCGAACCAGTTAAATTATACAAATCTTAAACCATTTGGTTTATTAATTCGGTTTATTTTAATAACTTTGCTATTATAAATCAATCGATTTATTAATTAATTAACCAATTTTTATAAATTAACCGATTTTTACCTTTCTTTAATATTATTCTAATTTCTTAATTTTTTTAATATTTATTACATATTAATTTTATGATAATTTAATATCGGCTAAATTTTTAGATCTTTAAATATCTTATTTTGTCCATTTAATTTTCGATCATATTTTTAAAACACAACAAAATACAGATTATTTGTGTATAAGTTAAGGCTTAATTTTGTAATTCCTAATTTTCTTTTATAGTAAAATTCTTCTATCTGCGTGATTTTTTAACCTATTGAAGTTTTTTACATAAATTTCTTATGTTATTTAATTTCTTTCTTATTTTTTTATATTTTCTTTTTCGTGCTTTCTTTTCGACATAAAGTGTATAGATATGGCAGGAGCATCTTCCCAAATATTAAGCATTCAAAGAAACATAGTTGGAATATCTTTTCCAATTTACATAAAAAGGAATACATACAACATCATTATTTGCTACTGTTCATTTCTAAGCAACATCATTATTTACTACTGTTTATTTTTAAGCATCATCGACACCTGGTAATGGTATAGCAGGAGGTGAGAAGCATTCAATCACCTGAAATTGAAAATTTTGCCATAAGAACCAAAACATAAAGAAAAGAATTACATAGGCAAAAATCACAAATGATCATGATGTCATGAAAATCTGCCATAGGCATATACCAAATCACAGTAATATATGGGAAATCTCCTCTAAACCAACTAGATAGGACACACCCAAAAAGAAAAATCACAGCTTGTCAGAAACATAAGACCAAAAATAGAAAATCTTAGGGGACTATCCACTAATTTCAGGTGTTCTAATGGCTTCTTCTTAAGTAAACAGAACATCAAATTACCAGAAGAGATAGGGTTAGGTTGAGGCAGAAGAGGAGTCAGTAGGAGCATCACCAATAAGCTTGAATTCCTCAACCTCTTTCAAAGTTATCGGTAGCTTCTCCCACACCTTGGCTTCGTACACTTTGACCTTGTCCCCATCCTTGACTTCTAATGTTAGATAATACATCATTCCCGCCACCAATTGCTGCTTCGCATTCACCACTTTCTTCAACTCCAACTGCAAGTTCTGAAATCAAACAAACGCAAACTTCCTTCGAAATCACATCATCGTAATAATCAATCAAACAAATTAAGCAAGCAATTGAAAAATGAAAGAAACAGAAAAGGGTTAACCTGCTTCTTGTTGTAGTCATCGATAGCAAATAGAGCAAGATTTTTAATCTCCAAGTTGTTGGCGAATCCGCTCACCTCCGTAATGCCTCCGACCATTGCCATTTTCTGTGAATATGAATTTCTCTTTCGCTTTCTTTCTTCTTGTGATGATTTTTAATACAGCAGGAACTTATATATATAATAATTATAAAAGATACTGTTAAGATTTATTTTACATATATTCTATTTTTATTTTTGACATTTTAATTGAACATGAAAATTTTCATAATATGTGCCTTAATTGGAGATTGGGTATTCAAGATTGCATTCTTTTAATATTAAATAATGATTGGAATTTGAATTGGAAATATAATTCCAATAAGCATTATTTTCGGTGTTGATAGTCTTCCTGATTTTGTCCTTATTTGAAAAAGATTATTCCAAGAAAAATAGTAAAATACAGTAGAAATCCATTGCCAATCGAAGTGTGGAATATTGAAGTCATGTGTGTTAATTGGATAAAGGATAAGAGAATTTTATTTTGCGGAGATTTTGGGATAGCAAAATAAGTGAAGTGCAATTAATGGGAGTACGCAGTGTATAAGGGTGCGTGTGTCATTGAATTAGCAAGGGTCATGCGTCCATGAACAAAGAGAATATGGCTTGTGGCGCATGTCATGGAATCAATTGAATAACGTGTCTTTATTGGGAGCTACGGTGCTGTGCGTATCTATAGAAATAGCTGAATAATTTTTGTGTATTGACACCACGCAAAACAGGGTACAAGTTATGTGCGTCAGTTATGGCAATAGGTGTACTGAATTTTTGAAGCACATCAGGCGTTATTTTTATTTGTGTGATTTTTGATGAGTCGTGGCTGTGGTGTGAGTTTATGACCCAATGAAGAGTAATAAAGATGCATCAGGTGTGTGGCTTCATGTTTGTATTTATCAAAATCAGCTCATTGTTGTTGCGAAGACTTTCAGATTTATTTCAAAAAAACGGAACTCATCGGAAAGTTGCTCTTTTCTGTCTCAAGTATTTTTATTATTTAATTTTCAGTTGATTAATTACTTGAGCTATTTTTATTTATTATTGTTTTTGAGTGAAAGTAGTTAGACAAATCCTCTGACGAGGTTAGTACGAGACGATCGTACTATTAGGTGTGAAATTCTTTTACGGGAAATGAGATTGAGGGATAGTGTCAAGGGTTGAGTGGTGTCAGCTCAATAAAGCCTTGGGTAAATCTATTGTACCTTCGTGAAAGTTATTAAGCTGGGTGAGAGCCCCGCAGACGTAGGCAAGGTGTTCCGAACTGCGTTACCAAATTTCTGGTGTTCTTACTATTTCGGTTTTGTTTGAGTTTATTTTGTGGGTGCCAAATAAGTTTGCGGAAAGTTTGTGAAATTATTAACCCCCTTCGATATATCAAATACTATTTATTATTAATTGAGAAAATGAGATTGTCGTGGCCAAACGAGAAACTTATCATTTGGTAAAAAGTGTACAACTTTATTTATTATATTGAAAAAGACGTTCCTGGTTAAAAATTACATAAAATTAAATAATTTAAAATATAAAATATAAATAAAAGATATTGTAATTATTATTTTATTTATTAAAATTTATTAAAATTTAATTAAAAATTATTAAATAAAATCTTATTTATTTATGTTAATTTATTAAAATTGACTAATTTCTAGCTAGGAGGTCCAGTGGTCTTATCGAGAATTTATTACATGTAGGAAGCACCTTTCCCTGTAGTTGAAAACAACGTCAGAGCAAGGGTTTTTGAGTCGTTGTTTGCCGAAGAAAATGAGTTTCAAGAATAGTCTAAAGAGTTGGAGTTTTGTAGTATCCAAGCGCAAGAGCAACCACGGTTAAGGTGAGGGCTGCAGTAAGATAGCAATAGATGAATATATCTTTTTTTTACCACTCTTAAGAATTCTGCCAAAGGGAGATGATAAGCTAGTAGTGGTATCATTTTCATTCGGTGGTTGAGAAATTGACCAATCAATGTAACCGAGTAGATCACAGGTGACTAGTATGGATTTAACTAGATTTCTCCAAATTAAAGCTAAAGTTTAATTGAAAATTTGTTAAATAATAATTAATTAATGAATTAATTTTGATTTATAAAAACTTATTGGTTTATAAAAATTAGTCGATTAATTAATAAACTAATTATTTTTTAACAATAAAAATTATTAACTAAATTGAATTAAAAATTTAAAAACCGAACTAAAATGTTGGCTAGTTCAGGACTTTTATTGTCAGATCGGTCGAATCGGCTTGAATTTTAAAACATTGATCAAAATTAATTCAATTAACGGATTTAGTTTAGTTTAATTTTTTAAAAAATGAGATTTTGAATTGAATTCACCTATATTTCGGTTCAACTTGAAATTCAAACTTCTATTGTAAAGTAAAATATATTAGCTCAATGTTTATTATTAATGATTTTGATGAAAACTATATAATATTTTAAAATTTAAACTAGACTTATTTCGTTATAGATAACCACATAATTCTTAAATAGAAATAAAATCATAGGATAAAACCTTCCTAATAAACTTATTTTATTTATTTCACAATATCTTGAAGGATCTTGTTAATCTCATTCAAATTAGATTTATTTTCTTATATAGGTAATGATATAATTCTTAAATGGAAATAAAATCATAGGATAAATATTTCCTTTCTTACAAAAACCTTCATAATAAATTTACCTTATTTATTTCATAATATCTGAAAGGATATTACTAATTCGAATAATTAACTCCGTTATTATGTCTTAATGTTTGAATATTGGATACAAAATTAACTCATAATAGAAATGAAGCAATAATTAGTTGAAGAAAATGTTTACTTAAAGAAGAGTCAATGCAATTGTGAATAAGAAGACAAAATTTTGAAATATAAATACTATTAATATGGAAGGTTGAAGAACCTTGAAAAATATGTACTTGTAAACTTGAAGAGGCTCGTCAAATTATTACTTGGGATTTTAGTGAAACACTTAAGTTGGATAGTTGGGGATTTGACGTAGGCTTGATTTATAGGCTGAAGCAGTATATATCGACTTCGTCACTCTGTCTCTCCTCTGAACTTTTAAATTTCCGCATTATATTGTTTGCAAGAGGCTCCTTCACTTTTCTAATAGGCTTCTTTTGTTTTTAATGTGCAAGAAGTTCCTTTCAGTTTTAACAGGCACTTTCAGTTTTAAAATTTTTAATAGGATTTACCACTTAGCAGGCTCCTATCGTTTAGTAGACTCTTATCATTTAACAGGTTCCTATCTTCTAAAAGGCTCCTATTATCTGACAGACTCCTTTAAAAAAATTTTAACAGCCCTTATCTTTTATACGAATTGAAAATAACTTGCAAAAATTTTCAAGTCACACACAATTCAAAATAACATCCATTTATCTATAAAAAAAATTTAGAGAACCGGATTAAACTCATGTTTAAGTTAAAATTTTTAGAATCAATAAAGTTCGGGTTTAAGTCCAAATAAAAAAAAATCAAACAAAACTCAAAGCACAAGTTGCTCATACCTAACCCGACCTATTACTAGTCCTAATTAGTCATTTATTTGATGAATGAAGTCTTCCCTTATTTACAGATCCATATTCAAGTTTCAAAGCATTATCTAGACATATGTACTAAGTGAAAGAAGCTAGAGAAACTCAAGGTTTAGTCTGTTTGACCCTAAAAGATGAGTTATCCGACTATGAAAAAACAAGCTATAATAATCCGTACATATAATAAATAATAAACATTCTATGTACAAATTAAGTTTTGGATTTGAGTCTCATTATCTATTGTTTAGTTTAAGGGATAGCCTTACAACAACTAATAAAAGTTGTTTCTTTGTGATCATAAGGTCACAAATTTAAATAACTAAAATAGTCTCTTTGTAAAAATAATAAAGAGAAAGCCACGTGTATTGATGACTCTTTCTTAACTTTCGCATTCGAGTTTCATCGAATTTTAAATTATTTCAATAAAATTTTAGATTATATTTACCCAAACTTAATTGTATGGCTTGATTGAGTTTTAAATCGTCTAAATTTAATTAGACTTAGACTCGTGTTTAAAACCTTGGTTCTAATTAGGCTTCGAGCTTAAACGAAAAACATATTTTAGGGTTAAATTTGGGACTGAGCAGAACCCGAGCTCAATTGTCAAGCCTATTCACTCCCTGAGAAGAAAATTTAACATATCCATCACCCCTATCCGAAGAGATGATCAAGACAGGACTTGGGTTGAATTAAGGTGAGTATGTATGCGTAATGCAACTTGTTCAAGACTCTTCAAAGATAGCCTATCACAGCCATCACGTATAATAGCGAAACATCTTGGGTGTGGAGGGCACGTCACGTAAAGAGCTATTGGAGATGTACTCAAGCAAATAATTATAGTGAAAGAGAATGATGTTACAAGTTAGAATTGACATTTTAATTATGGTTAACACAAATAAATTTAAAATTTAACCTCTCAAAAGTGATTTAATAACTTTAAAATATTTAAAGTCTATATAAGGGAACGTTTGGTTTGAAGGTAAGGGAACGAAGGAATGGAATAATTGTAAAAAACAGTGTTTACTTTGAGATTTTCAATTCCAAGGTAATGGATTTATCTCATTAAATTTGGGAATCTACTAAACCCACCAAAAAGGTGGGTATTGAGTTTTGATTGCAATCTAAGTTTTTATTACGTTTATTTTTTACTCTTTTATCCCCAGCTTTTGCCCTACCATTCACTTTACTTCCTTATCGCCTCTTAATTCTTTACGATCTCTTATTCTGCCTTATCGCGTCTCATCAACAAAGGAATTTTTTGTTTTGCTCCTCCAGGTATATTTTCTGAAATTCCTCATTTTAATTTGATGTTAAATGAACTGGATAGAACATGGTTTCATCTCATTGTAAATAGGGCTTTTGCTCCTTTTTTTTCTTTCTTATATATTCTCGTTTTATGGTTTAATCAAGAGAATAACCAATCTGTTATATAGTTTAATGATGTGAAAGTGCATATGGTTATAGATTGAATGAGAATCATAAAACCATTATGCTCTTTTTTCCCCCTTATAATTGTTTTGTGATTTAATTTGATTTTTCGTATATAGTTTTAACTCTTAAAAAAAAAGAAAAAACACGTAGCGAATCGTCTTCTATGTTAGTGTTTGTTTATTTGTTTTGTAAAGCTCTTAATGGTTTTCAAGAACAACTAAACAGAAGCACTTTTCACAGTTTTTTACTTTCGTATAAAGACGCAAGCCGTTCATCTCTATCCAACGTCTGTTTCTTCATAAAAGTTATGTCTTTTTTATTTTGATAAAGCCTTAACCTTTGGATAAAGAGAAAATTTAATTTTTTTTACAAACATATGGAGATAGCCCCAATAAACATATGAAGGGCAAATTATTTTCATTTTTATTGAGGGTAAAAATTGTATTGTATTATATTTCATTCCCATTAATGCAACAAACCAAACAACATTATTGGTATTAATACAAAAACCCATGTTACAAACCAAACATCATTTTTTAATTTTTCATACCAATCCCTATCCCGTGCTCAAACCAAACGCCTAGTAAGTTTTAAATAGAGTTCGAGCTTATTTAAAAATTTTAGGAGTAGATCCAAAATTTATTGTCAATATTAATTAGAAAGAGACTACACCTAATTATGATAGAAAATTTGTTAAGGGTAAGTTTTAGAGTAATTGGTAAAGTTACCTTCTTGTAAATACAAGGTTATAGGTTTGATTCACGAAAAAATAACTTTTTTGTAATAAATGCGAAGTCAAATTTGTTGATCCTTCGATACAAAGATATCAAATGAGCTATATCAAATTGGCATACTTAATAACCTATCTATGATATTTGAAACATCTTCTTAATTTTATTGCAAATCTTTTAGATAAACTTCTTAAAGAATTAGAATATTTAGTACACTGCAACATGCAATTTGATCGAAAGTTCGATTTTATAGTTTTAGAATGAGAAATTGTTGTCCCATTTAATCAAACTGGGATGTTCTTAATTTCACATATCTCTTGGTAGGAGTACTATAAAACTCAAAATTATGGGTATAGTCAACACTTCCAAATAAAAGTGGAATTAGTCTATGGTCGAGTTATTAACAAATAAATAGGAATTTCTACATATATCTCGTGAAAACAATATTCATTTATGGAAGAAATTATTTTCCTTCTTTTAATTTTAGAAAAAAAAATTTGTCAAGTAAGCAAAAATGTCACAGTTGCAGGAGGAGAGCCTTATGCACCATAGTCTTTAAATTTTGAAAACAGTCATTTTGAATAAAATATATTTTAAAATTACAGTATATCATTTTATAATAAAAACGGGGGTTGATTGGGCCATTGGGCCAAGGTGACTAGCCATTTAAATAATATTTAACCTAAAATTTGAACTTGATATATTAAGCGACCTGTTTGGATGTGCTTATATCATTAGAATTTTTATCAGTAGAGTTTTTTTTAGAAGAGCATTTTTAAGAAGCAAGTTGACTACTTGGTTGTCAATTACAAAACAGCTTTTTTGAAAGAGCTTTATACAGTTGACTGCTTGGCAATATAAAAATAAAAAACACTTTTATTAATTTTAACTATATTTTATTTTGTAATAAAAATTATTTATGCATATAAATAGTATTTAAAGTATGTTAAACAATATGCAAAGTATAATATATTAATTATTATATAATTTTAAATCATATAAAACATAAATGAAAATATATTTAACCAAATCTTTTGTACAGATTATAACATAAGTAAATTAATATAAAAATAAATATTAAAGCATATAAAAAAGTCAAATAATATTATAAATATCAAAATAAACGCGAAGATGAGTTTGTGAGTATTTTGGAAATTATGTGTAAAATATAAAGACAAAAGGGACTAAAAATAGGCTAATTAATTGATCTGAAAAATCTACCTAAAAAAGTACTTTTTTTAGAAACTCCAAATTTAAGCTTATTAAAAAGTTGTATTTTAGCTCTCAAAAAAGTTATATCTACTAAAAAAGTGCTTTTCTATTTTACAACAAAACAGTCATAAAAAAAAAGTTTTTGCGGTGGAAAAAAGTACTTATTCACCTTCCAAAAGTTGAACTAAACATTCACAAACTTTCGAGTCAAACTTCAAACTCCTACTAGATAGGGGCAGAGGGTAGCTGTTCCCATTTTCATATCTGATATATAAGGTGGCACATAAAAACAGAAACAACCGAATTGATCCCACTAGATAGGTGTTTGAAGATATAGAAAGGGACATGCCGGTTAGGAGATTGGACGTGAAGTACATGTATGTAGAAACATTACATTTAAACTTATAGGGTAAAGCCCACTCACTGGTAAGAATAATTATTACATTTGTAACGAAAATTTTAATTTGACTTTAATTGTGAAATCTTTGAAAATAATCAGAAAAATTATTTAAAATTAGGAAAATCACGCATTATTTTTTAAATGAATTAAATATAATATCAATTCACTAGTTTAAAAAAAAATTATAATTTAAAATTATGTCAATGATCTTATTTTAATTACAAACTCTTAAAATACCTTTTTATATTAAACTTTTAATAAAAATTGACCAACTAAACAATGTGAAAAAGTTTATAATATTATTCTAACTTTATTTTAATTATAATATCTCTTAAAATAGTTTAATATAAACTTAATAATATATATATTTACTATAGATGATAATGATTTGGGTCGAATCCAGGCAAATTCGTGCCAAAGTTCAAGCTTAAGTCACCTGGCTAATTATTTTTAATTAAAGGTACAAAATGATGTAGTTTTTCCTAGCATGGCTAGCCTGTGCCTGAGCCTGAAACCGAGCTCTACCCGAGGCCTATTTAGGGCTAAAAAACGAAATTGATGCCTAATCAACTCGAGCCTGATCCATTGACTTCAAGCTAGATTAGGTCGAGCGCAGTTGTTACCTCTAATATTTACAAAAATTTTTAAGTAATTTAAAATATTAAAAAACCCTTTAAATTTTCAATACTTTAACATTTTAATGAAAAAATTACTAAAAAATTAAAACTATATCGGAATTAAAATTCCATATTACAGATAATTAACAAGGTTGATTAATTACTAATAACCATAATTTAACATTAATTTATGATTTATAGCTAGCGTTAATCAACCAAATAAAAAGAGAACAACGCCATACACTTCGTGTCTTCTTCTTCCTTCCTCGCGAAAAAATGGATTCTCTCGCTCTCATCTGTACTGTAGCTCTGTTGGCCGGCGGTCTCTATTGGTTCGTCTATATTCTGGGTCCCGCCGAGCAAAAGGGCAAACGCGCCGTCGACCTCTCCGGTGGCTCAATCTCCTCCGATAAAGTCCGTGACAAGTACAAGCAGTACTGGTCCTTCTTCCGCCGCCCAAAGGAGATTGAAACCACCGAGAAAGTTCCAGACTTCGTCGACACGTTCTACAACTTGGTCACCGATATCTACGAGTGGGGTTGGGGACAGTCCTTCCACTTCTCGCCCTCCGTCCCTGGAAAGTCACACCGGGACGCCACGCGCCTCCACGAGGAGATGGCCGTGGATCTCATCAACGCCAAGCCTGGAGATCGAATCCTGGACGTCGGATGTGGGGTTGGTGGGCCGATGCGCGCCATTGCCAAACACTCACGCGCCAATGTTGTTGGAATCACGATTAACGAGTACCAGGTGAACCGCGCGCGGTTACACAACAAAAAGGCAGGTTTGGACACGCTGTGCGAGGTTGTCTGTGGGAATTTCCTGGAGATGCCGTTTTCCGACAACAGCTTCGACGGCGCGTACTCAATCGAGGCCACGTGCCACGCGCCGAAGCTCGAACAAGTATACGCAGAGATCTTTCGCGTCTTGAAGCCTGGAGCTATGTACGTATCCTACGAATGGGTAACAACTGACAAGTACAAACCTAACGACCCGCAACACTTGGACATCATTCAAGGCATCGAGAGAGGTGATGCTCTTCCAGGTCTGAGAAGCTATGCCGACATTGAGACGACGGCGAGGAAAGTCGGGTTCAAGGTGGTTCAAGAGAAGGACTTAGCAAAGCCGCCGGCGCAACCGTGGTGGACCCGACTCAAAATGGGTCGGGTCGCATATTGGAGGAATCACATACTGGTGACTGTATTGGCCTTCTTGAGGATTGCTCCAAAAGGGACAGTAGATGTTCATGAGATGCTCTTCGAAACCGCCGATCAACTGACGAGAGGTGGTGAGACTGGGATTTTCACTCCTATGCATATGATTCTCTGCAAAAAGCCTGAGAACCCTTCTTCAAATTCTTAGCTCATTGTACTTGTTCCTGAGTTAACACCCTACCTCCATTGTTCTCTGATCCAAATCTTATGTTCTTAGATTTAGGTTGGTCTCTTTCTGTACTTTTTTAAATTTGGGGTTTAATTAAATTTCGTGGCTGGATCTTGTTTTCAACTTGGCGATGTTACTCTTTAAGAATCAACAGAGCAAGAAGATGGTTGTCTTGTCTGGATTCTCTTGTATTATATTTCCAGCTTTATCTTCTTCTGATGAACTTATGGGACTGTAAGAACCGACTGTAAGATTTCTCAGAGCTTGAGATTTCCAGAAATGGCAGCTAATACTATAAAGTGAAGTGAGCAAGTAATGGATTTTGACTTTAACTGTGTTGGCATGTGCATGGTGGGTTGGATTGGTTCAGCTTCTTGTCGTCTTTTAACACTGTTGAGAAGAGATTGGTTTGGTTCTTCTTCTCAGCTTACATAATCAAACTTGTGCAATCGTCGAGTCTGCCTGTCCACAAAATATACTTTGAATGGTCAGCTCTAAATATCTGAGGTTTATGGTCAATAAGCCCCTCTAAAACCCTTCTAATCCTTTTAGGTCTTTTAGGGTTTGAAGACTAAAACGTGTTGATCCAAACAACTCACATGAAACGTATAAGCTCAAACTCCTTTCAATAAGCTCTTTAATGCCTTTTAAGCTCGCGCCACTTAATTTGTCTCTTGATTTTGAGTTTTGGAGGATGATTTGCTTATTGGAAAAAAAAAAAACATGTATAATGTCCTAAAAGACATGTAGGTTCAATTTAGATATTTAATTCAAATTAAATTAATTAAATTAAATCTAAATTAATAACTTATTATAATTATTAAAATTTATTAATTTAAATATTATTTTAGTTCAAATATAAGAATTAAATTGAATAGTCGATTTTAGATTAGTTTTTATTTAAATGTTTAAAAAACTCAACTGATTTGAACGGTTTAATTATGAAAATCTTGAACTATCCATCTTTACGGTTTGATAATTGGTCTTAAAAATTGATCAATTTATTAATTATTTAGTCAATTTTGTAAATTAATAAATTTTTGTAAATCAAAATAAATCAATTTATTTTCATT
>JANIPN010000006.1:868519-881614 GCA_027478595.1 Erythroxylum anguifugum
AGCGTTTAAACGCTACAAAACTTTGAGGTCTTGGGTTCGAGGCGCGGCCTCACCCTTGACCAAAGAGGACAATACCGATTTGTGTTGGATGCCGCGGTATCACCCGCAAACACACGCCGAAGGTATCACCCCCAAACACCTACGGGTGGGGTGTGGGGTCCAATATTAAAAAGGCGCCTTTTAATGTTGGGTCCGGCCCTTGGGCCGATGGGCGTGTTGCTAGATAACAACAAAACCTTAAGGTCTTGGCTTCGAGGCGTGGCCTTACCCTTAGCCAAAGAGGACAATACCGATTAAGTTGGGGGGGTCGGTAGGAGATCTAAGCCCGCCGAACCTGGGGATCTAAGCCCATCGGCCCAAGGGCCAGACCCAACACAATAGTTGTGAGTTGGATATCGCAGATTCAGAAGATTGTTGCATTATCCACTATAGAAGCGGACTACATAGCAATAATCGAAGCTAGCAAAGAGATGATTTGGCTTCAAAATTTACTGTCAGAGTTGAGTTTCATGCAGACAGTGTTTTGAAACCCGGATCGGACATCGAACCGGAGGCTTTACTGGTCACCGATTTGACTGATTCGACCGATTCAACCACCAGTCGAACCGGTGTGACGTCATAATTATGCAATAATTATATTTAATTATATATAATATTAAAAATAATTAAAAAATACCAAAAAAATAATTAAAAAAATTTATTGAACCAATGGTCGGACCGGTCAAACCGGACCGGTTCGATCGGTCAATTGACTGGTTTTGACCGGTTCTCACTGGTTTAATTAAGAACTGATTTTTAAGAGTGAACCAGACCGGATAGTCGACCGGTCACCAGTTGAACCGGTCGGTTCGGTCCGGTTTTTAAAACAGAGCATGCAAAAGAAGAATGTGCTATATAGTGACAGTCAGAGTGCAATTCATGTAGCCAAGAATCTAGCATTCCACTCAAGAACCAAGCATATTTGTGTTCGTTATCATTTTATCAGGTCCTTGTTAGAAGATGAAGTGTTAACACTTGAGAAGATCCTTGGAAGCAAGAACCCTGCAAACATGTTAAACAAGGTGGTGACAATCGAGAAACTAAAGTTGTGCGCAACTTCAGTTGGTCTACAAGAGTGACAAGATTTAGACGAGCTACTGCATCAACCAGTTATAAAGACAGATTGAAATCAGTCTTCAAATGGGAGATTGTTAGTTTTATAAGGGACTTTGTCCCATATTAAAAATAAGTGAGGGAGGGAGGTGGTTCAACAATTGTAAATAAACCCCCTCCCTCTTCCATTTAATCATCTAAAAATCAAAACAAAATATTAACTCTTACTTCTTTTCATTTGGTGAGAAAAAGAAATACTAAGAGTAGTAAAAAAAAAATTTGGGAGTAATTTTTGGGGTGTATTGGGGTAAGGATTTGAAAGAGTGTGTAAACACTAGAGTTTGTGAGTAATTTTTGGGGTTTATTGGGGTGAGGGTTTAAGAGAGTGTGTAAATACTAGAGTTTTGAGCGTTGAATGTAAACACTTGTAAGTGTTTTGTTTTTCTCCCCAATAAAAAGGTGTGCAGTAACTACGGAGACGTAGGCACATTTTGGCAAACTCCGTTATCAAATTTTGTGTTGTGTATTATTCTACTGACATTCTAGTTGTGTAGAAATAGTTGAATTTCCTAACATTGCACCCGCCAATAGCCATGGATGTTCTGAGCAGAATTTGAATGAAATTGAATATTTTTCTCTCACAGATGAACAATTTGCAGATCAAAGAACAGTTACATACACTTTACCAAGAGCTTGAGAAGCAGTGACGCATTTTTTGGGGTCCTAGGTTAACACAGTGAATTTGATCTAGTCTTTCACTTATTGTCCTGCCTCTCACCAACTTAAAAATATCATTTTCTTCATCTTTACTTTTCAATATTTGATATAAATTGTTGTAGGCTTTACTTTTGACTCATAATACAACCGTCTTTACCTCTTTAATTGCTGAAATGAGCACTTAAAGTCTAACTTAGTTTTACACAATTCTTACTTAACAAATAAAATTTGATTAAAAATAATAAAATTTGATCTTAATGAAAAAATTTAGACTTTAGCTTAGTATAAATTCTAAACTTTAATTCAAAATCATAATTTTAACTAAAAGATTGAAATTTAATTATGAATGCTAAGATTTTTGACCTGGTATGAAATCAGTTCAAGTTGATCGAGTTTTGGGTTATGTTTGAGTATTTTTTTAGGTTTTTTAAATTTCGAACTTGAACTAAGTCTAGCTCGACTTAAAGCCAAAATTTTGAAGTAAAGCTTGATTTAGCTTGGATTAGAACCTGAAGCTTAAGGTTCAATCAAGTTTTAGGCTAAACCTATATTCAAATAATTACAAGTCAGACTCGACCTGAGTAAGACTAAAACCAACTTGACTCATTATCAAACTAAATTTAGTTTAATTTATTAATTTGTTTTTATTTAAAAACATAATTTGTAAATATAATTAATTGATTACAATAATTATTCCCTCTAAAATCCAAATTAGATCACTCAAGCCACAAGAAAACTACATAAACAATTTGCCTAAAAATGGTGGCATCTTCCACCTTCTGTGTAAACTCCACTTTGTTTATAAGATGATCATTACGAAACTATAATCGAAATGGAAAAAACGTCAACTTCCAGCAATGCCCTTTCTCATCATGGCTACAAACTCCTCGTAATCGATTCTTCCATTCTACAATATGACCGATCATCCGCAGAGAATTAGTTACATGAACTGAAAAATCATGAAATGAGAAGAATAACTAGAATGGTTTTAAGGAATATTTTCAATAAAAAATCTTACTTTGTCAGTGTCAACATCATCAATGACTTCATCAATTGTAGCATCATCTCCCATTCCATACTCAGACATGACTTGTTTAAGCTCATCTCTTGTAATAAACCTGATTAGATTAAACTGGTCAGTTCCTGCACGTCACTGTTCGAGATTAAATCAAACTTAGATTTAAAACTGAATCAAACCCTTTCGCAAATCTTAATTTTTACTAAGCATATCAGAAATACTAACCCTTTCCCTTCCTTATCAAAGAATTGGAAAGACTTGATCAAGTGTTCTTCCCTCTCAAGCTTGTGACGATGCATGATCGCCGTGATAAATTCAACATAATCAATAATACCATTCTTATCAACATCAGCCTGACAGCACACAAACATGAATAAGATTCTTGATTCCTGCTTTTGCAGTTTTATAAATGATTCTAAAGTTGGCAAAACTATTTCGAAGCTAACGGTATGAGCCTGTTCAGCCAAGACGACTAAAATGATATTGTTTTGGTTCCGATCCAATAATCGGGATCAGGACTACCTGAACCCAAACTGATATATGAAGAGAAGAAGAATGGAGTTCATTAGATCTTACAGCCTCCATCAGTTGTTTAATTTCTGGTTCAGAAAGCTTAGATCCTAGTCTTCCTAGTCCAGCTTTGAGCTCATCAAAACTGATTCCACCACTTCCATCCGTGTCCATGCTATTGAACATCTGCTTTAGGCCTTTCAGTTCTTCCTCTGAAAAGCTCTCTGCTATCACCTTTGACCAAGACCGTATTCAGATAAGTATACAGCATTGTATCCATCAAATTGAGCCATGTTAAAGGCGGATCTCAGTTCTGATGAATAAAAGAAAAAGGGAATTATGGGAATAATCAAAACCTTCATTGCGAGCTTCTTCAACTTGTTCATAGCTCTGAACTGCTTCATCCTAATTAGAACAGCACTGTCTAGAGGCTTGTCAGATGCTTCTCTTGCACCCTCCAATAACCATGGATGTTCTGAGCAGAATTTGATTGAAACTGAATATTTTTCCCTCACAGGTGAACAATTTGCAGATCAAAGCACAGTTATATATACTTTAATTACCGAGTGCTTGAGAAGCAGTGATGCGTCTTTTGGGGTCCTCGGTTAACATTTTCCTCACAAGGTCCTTTGCAGAAGAAGAAATACGTGGCCATGGTGAACTTTGAAAATCAAGATCGTGATCTAAAATGGCTTTAAATATGCCTTTTTGAGTCTCTGTTACGAAATAAATCCACAAAAGTCAGCAAGAAAACATCTCTTCTGTTTCAGAACAAATGAAAAAGAGAACATGTCATACTGTGAAGTGTTAGAGTATCTCATATTGACTAAATATGAAAATTTTAAAGGGTTTATAAGTGATAAGGGTCATCTATCTAAATAACTAGTTCTAGTTATTTGAACAATAATTGACCCAAGCCTAATTCGTGATAGTGGACTCTACACTCCGCCTATATTAAAAATTCAATATGCAGAGCAAATTTGGTCCGGATTATTAATTTCTCAATTGTCCGTCTGGATGTCCAGTTCCAACGGCCCTGTCCAGTTACCACTGCGTTTATTTCAAGTGACAACTAGATGTCCAGTCCCAGTTGCACTTGAGAGAGAGTGTTAGAGTTTTTCATATTGACTAAACATGAAAATTTTAAAGAGTTTATAAGTGGTAAAGGTCAACTATCTAAATAACTAGTTATAGTTATTTAAACAATGGTTAACCCAAGCTTAATTCTTAATAGTAGACTTTACACTCCGCCCATATTAAAAATTCAATATGAAGGAGCTTGAGTAGCTAGGTTAATGATAATAATCTGGTGGGACTCATCGGTGATAGGATTGATGATTGAGGCCATTGGGGTTGGGATCGAAAACAAAAGACGTTAGTCTGAGGCTCTGATACCATATAAGATATAGAATTGTACGGGAGAATGAATAATTTATTCATGTATCAGTTGGCTATTTATATACACTTACAATTGAATAATTTGAATATTCAAAACTAAAGCTAGTTGACTATTTTTATACACTTACAATTGAATAATTTGAATATTCAAAACTAAAGTTATCTATTCCTATGATTGTGTATTCGAATTATTTTGAGGAGATTACAATAAATCTATTTGAACTTGATCCTGTCATTATCTGATTATCTTCATTTGGGTTGTAGACTTGGGCTATTGCAGTAGATAGGCTTGCAGGCTTTATCCCTGATACTATGAACATATGTATGCATGGTAAAAAAGTACGGGCCAAACCGGGTTTGATCGAGCCCCAACTCAAGCTCAAGTTTGGATATTCGGCTTAGATCGAAGTTAGACTTAAGTTTTATAAATTTTTTTAGATTTAACTATTTATAAAAATACAAATCTGACTCAATTAGCAGGTTAAAATGAGTTTCACTAAACTGAGTTCAATTTTAAATTTCTACTTAAGTATTCATAAATCTCACACAACAATAGATTCACACTTTAGTAAGAAATAAAACATATCTTCTATTTCAAACAAATCAAATTAATAACAAAACAGTGAAAGTGTCATTGAAACATAATATTTACACAGGTCTAAAAATATGCAGTCTCACCCTTTATTGGTATTGAGGCTGTTTTCAATATTTCACTCAAAACATAAACATACAGTGCTATGATCCGATCCAATGAGCACAATTTAAGTCTAATTTAATTTGGTTCAAACTTGATCTTAGTCTTATGTACTAGACCTTAATGAGTTTGGATTTGATTTTTTTTTTCAAATTCAATCAATTATAAGAAATTGAAATGTACCCAACTTGACTTAGTCCAAATCAACGAATCAAGTTCAATTTGATTAAGATCGAACTCGAGCTCAATCTTGGATATTCAAGAGCATCACCATAATGTATTTGACAAAAATTTTTCAGACTTAGATATTCAAGCTTAACAAAAATGATTTTAACAATTTTTTAAGACTCGATCAATTATAAGAAATTAGGTTAGTTAAACTGATGTCAACACGTAAAGAAAAGGTTTAATTGAGATTCGGCCTAAGTTTCAACTTGGATCAAAAGTGGAAGCCACTGAATCAAAAGATGGCGTATACTATCATCTTACCAGCCCAAAATGGAGGCACACCACACAGAATAATGTAAGCCATAACTCCGGCACTCCATACATCTATCTCCTTCCCATATCTCCCTTTTAAGATCTCTGGAGCCATGTAATATGGACTCCCTGCAAATTCTTTGTATAGTCTCCCTGGAAAATTCAGATAAAGAATCATACTTTTCAAACTTGTTAAAGATACTATGAATCATAAACAGAGTTAAGGATTCATATATCACCTTCTTCTATGAACACGGATAGTCCAAAATCAGTTGCTTTTAATGGAGAATCCTCATTTCTGGTCGCAAGCAAGAAATTTTCAGGCTTTAAGTCCCTGTGCATGACCCCCATTGAATGGCAAACATGAACTATATTCACAATCTGCCTGATAACTCTAGCAGCTCCACGCTCTGAGAAGTGCCCTCTTGCTATAATACGATCGAAAAGCTCTCCACCAGAGCACAACTCCATAACCAGATGTAAATTTTGCCCATCTTCATAAGCACCCTTGAACTCAACAATGTTGGGTTGTCCTGATAAGTGCTGTAGGATCAGAATCTCTGTTTTAACATCTTCAATGTCTTCCCGGGTCACGAGTTTGCTCTTTGATATGGACTTGCAAGCGTACTTTCCTCCTGTTGACTTATCTGTGCAAAGGTAAGTGATCCCAAACTGCCCTCTCCCCAGTTCTTGCTCAAGATCGTAAATTGATTTTATGTCAACGTAAGGTTTTCCAAGAACAGCACCAATCTGTGAACTACCAAAAGAAGGTCGAGGACGTGGTTTTTCTTTCGGAGGTGGTGCAGGACGTGAGCTGGGAGATGCCGGCGGTGTTAGTGGTGGTATTGGCGGTGGTTGTGGTCTTTTAGGCGGTGGTTCGGGACGGGGAGGAGAGTCTGATGAGGAGGTCCAGGAGGAGCTACGCTTGTCATTATCACAGGAACAAGATTTGCTGCAGTAGCGTATCAGGAGACAGCAGAGTCCCATGAGACTTCCAAAAGTGCATATGAATAACAAATCCAGACATCAATCGAGCATTGGTTATGGAGATTTGATTTTGCTTACTTCTTCTGGTTGGTTTTCACTTTCCAATTTCCATTTGCTTTACTCAATTCTTGTGGATGAAGATTAGCATAACTTTCTACTCTTATAGAAAAGGGTCATAATCTTATAAACTTTATGCTATTCCTTTCATATTTCTTCTATTCCCTCTGCCACCTGGCTGTTGGCAAACCGAAATGTCACGGGCCCTTGAATCACCTTTTCAAGAGGGACGGATTCTCCCTATCTCATTGAATCTCATTCATCTATTTGTATAGGTCTCACATAAATAAATAGTTAACATTCAATATGATAGAGT
The DNA here is from genome assembly GCA_027478595.1 of Erythroxylum anguifugum. Classification (NCBI taxonomy): domain Eukaryota; kingdom Viridiplantae; phylum Streptophyta; class Magnoliopsida; order Malpighiales; family Erythroxylaceae; genus Erythroxylum; species Erythroxylum anguifugum. Next base: position 875,789 of record JANIPN010000006.1, read on the forward strand.
AGAAAGACAGAAGATTCTGACAATTTTTCAAGATGATCGGTCTGGCCAAATCCCAAAACGACATTAGTTTATCTTGAATACAAAATTTCAAGCCATGCTCGACTTGGATGGCCAAAATTATCAACTCCATTGCCAAATCAAAATTGAATTTAATTTATTAATTTCTTAAATAATTTATTTAAAATACATTCTTTATAGGTATCATTAATTTATTAAACAATTTAAATAATTTATTGAAATAAGTCATTTATTAAATTAATTATTTTGATCCAAAATTCAAATTAGATCATTCACACAATTTGTTCAAAAATAGTAGCATACTCAATATGTTGATATGTAAACTCCATTTAGATATGTTGGTTTATGCCCTACTATCAATCAGATAATTGTAAATTAGTGATATAATTATTTATACACATTCTTATCTTATACATATTTAAATATATACGATAAGTTTCATGAGATAAATATATATTGTAAATGAAATTATAATTGTAAAATTAGTATTGCGTTTATGTAATATTCGTAAGTTGTTCATAATCATTGCTCTATTAAGATTGAGCATTAATAGAGCGTAAAAAGATTAGCATATGATATGTTTCTTCCTTATAAAGGAAGTGATCGATCTCGTATAAAGATATTTAAACAAATGTGTAGGTGATTGTTAAAGAATAAGTTTATTAAACTGACCTAATATGTGAATTCCATTTGAAACATTACTTATATATCTATGGAAATTTTCATTGTGATGATTGTATAATTAATTATTTGACTTCAGATCTAAATAATTAATTATTCAGATCTTCAAAGTATCTTGTACAGGGATTGATATGTTTTGATACTAATAATGACTTATTCTGGTCAATGGTAGTTAAGTTGATAGTCATTAGATATATCATGAACTGTATAGATGTGGATGAGTAATCAATATATGATTCATCACCTTACAATAATTAGAAGAATATTTTATTATTCTTTATTAGTTTTGATTATTTGAAAAATTCTTGGCCAAGGTAAAATGATACTTTGTAAAATAATTTACAAATATTATTAATATAATCAATTACTAATGATAAGAACTAAAATTATTGGACCCAAATAAAAGAGATATCAATTTCATGCTCTAAGTCTACTCGAAACATTGTGTGATGAATGTATTGAATTATACAAAAACATCATGTATAGAAAGTTTAGTCAAAACTACTTTGATATTCCTAAAAAATTAAGTGTTCAAGACACATTACCAGATAATCTCAATTTATGGATATAAATTGTTTAATTTATCTAAGCCTAAATATAATTTAAGTTTATAGTGTATATTTATTATCAACATGTTTAAAAACTTAATGAGTCACACAGAAAGAATGAATTTAAGAGAAAAGATATTTTAATCAAGTTGGACTTGATTATAAAGTTTGAAAAATTTTATGATTAAAAAATGAGATATTTAATAAATAAGATATTAGGGTATGATTAGTATTTCATTAGAATTAATTGTAATTGTAATTAAAGTTTAATTGAAATTAGATTTTTTATTTCAATTAAATTACTAAAATGTCTAAAATTTATTATAAATAAGTTTAAGTTCAAAGGAAACTAGTATTTTTTGTTGAACCCTCTCTATAATAATTGTAGAGTTCTTTTAACATGTTATGTGGATATCGTTAGAGGTCGAATAATTGTATGACTATAGTGGTGGCTAGAAAGAGTTGGAAAGAAACGACAAGAAAATAATTAATTTTCAGAATAAGATTCAAATTATAATTAATATTTTATATGTTAATTATAAAAAAAAACGAACAAGTATTTTTTGGATCTCAAATTATAAATGTTGTGTCAGGCTAGACTTTCTGAACTCAAAATCTTATTTGCTTATTTAAGTATGAATCTAACCCAAAATTCTGATTAAATCAAACTTACATTTAGGACTGAATCGAGCCCTTTTCTCAACCTTAATTTCTACCAATATACTTGGAGGAACATAGTAGAAATACGAACCCTGTCCCTTCCTTTGTCAAAGAATTGGAAAGACTTGTACAAGTGTTCTTCCCTCTCAAGCTTGTGACGATGCATGATGGCCGTGATAAATACAACAAAATCAATAGGGCCATTCTTATCAACATTAGCCTGACAACACACAACCGATTAAGACTAACGAACCCGAATTGATATAAGAAGAGCAGAAGAATAGAGTTCACTAAATCATACAGCCTCCATCAGTTGTTCAATTTCTGGTTCAGTAAGCTTAGATCCATGCCTTGCTAGTCCAGCTTTGAGCTCATCAAAACTGATTCTACTAGTCCCATCGGTGTCCATGTTCATGAACATCTGGTTTAGGCCTTTGATTTCTTCCCCTAACATGTTCTCTGCTATCACCTTTGACCAAGAGCATATCCAGATTCAATATACACCAAAGGTATAAAGCTCATTCATTGTTATAACTTACCCGCAACCCAGCCCAACTTACAACCTTTAAACATGTATAAAAGAACCCTAATTTAAAAATTAGATAATAACATACAAAAATCACATCTTTCTTCATCTTTCTCTCAAAATTTCTAGCTGGTAAGTATCTAGATCACCACTCATTGTCTTGCATGTAAAACTTCCTTCATAAGTTTCCCTCATTGTGTTTGTTTAGCAGAAAAATTTGAGGGAGTTAGGGAGGTTGATAACTCCAAATTGAATTACACTTAGGTAAATTCCAGTTGCCAAATTATTTCATTTTTTTATTTTGATCATCCTACACCAGTTTGTAGTTAGATTCCATGTTGTGGTTATTTGGGATAATTTTTGGAAGTTGTACGAAGGGAGAAAAGTGGAGAAAATGGGGCTGGAAAGTGACGAAAGAAGAAGAGGGAAGAAGAGAGGAGGATGAAGATGATGACATTGTTTTGAAAATTTAAGTTGCAGGTAGGGGCAGAATAGGAAGTGCAGAAAGTTAAGGGTAAATCTGCAATTTTGTTGTAAGAAGGACGTTTTTGGTATTAATTGAAATGGAAGAGGGTAAAATGGACTTTTAATTAGTTAAGGAAATTTTAGTAATTATGGGGGTTAGGTTAGTAAGTATATTATTTATTTATAATTAAGAACAAATTGGAAGAGAGAATAATGTTGGATTATTAGGTGTAATTAGGTAAAAACTTTTGTTAAATTAGTCTAATAAAATTTTGTAAATTCTAGGTTCGAAAGTTTGATTAAGGAAAAATTGGGATTACCAATTAGTTGAGTTCGAAATTAACAAGCATAACCTTGGACTTTACTCTTAAAATAAAGTACCGTTTTATTCTTAATAAATTATATTTTGAATTGATCATTAATTTAATTAATGATTAATAAATTACCTACATGAATTATGTTTATTTTATTTCATTAATAATTAATCAAAGACAAGATATTTCATGATTGTATTTTGTTATGCATATTATGAGGTCTATTGCATGTTAACTCGGTGAAAATGTGTAAAATAGAGACCGGTTAGTGATATGTTGAGAATAATTGGTCAAAATCTAGAGTTGGTGGCTTGCCTAAAATAGGTTACATTTGATGGTCTTAGATGGATAGGTTGAGTCGATATGAGTGAGTGGTGGTTAGGTATCTATTCATGGAGCAGATACCGGGGCATCCTAAGTCCCGGAGATGTCCTCTAGCAATGATTAGGTACCGGAGTGCTACCGGAATATCTTGTGTCGATGGCCAGGAACTAGAATAGTATCGGGGTGAAGATTGAGAAATCGAGGTACCCTGTGCCAATATTTATTCTTTTAATTACGTTTCTACTAATGAGGGATTATGATGAGATAGGCCGGTAGACCAGTGGAGGTACGCTTACTAGGTTAAGTTGGCCCAATCAAAAAAAATATTAGTTAAATATTGGAATAAAACATAAATGACAGTTATAATTAATATTTGTGTTAATCATAATTTGACAAAATTTTTGAGATGCTTGTTAACTGATTGAATTAGAATGAGTGTTGTTGTGTATATACGTGTTATATGTATGATTTAATAAGTTGACTAAGTTTTATAATTATTTATGGAGTTACTTGATTTTAAGGATATGGTTGGTTATCCTTACAAAGCAGCTCACCCTTTACTATTTTATTTTTTTAGAAGATCGAGTGAATAGTGATAACCCCAGAGTACAGGACCAACAGAGTGGAGTTTAGGTGGGGCTAGCGGATTACTTGTATAAAACTTTTGGAATGTATATATTTTTTGAATGTAACAACTCCAGTAGTTGTGTTATGTTGAATACTTTTGTATCTGACAAACAATCATTTCTTTTGGAACTACTGAAGAATTTGATAATTAATGACATGTTTTGGAACTATTTAGTTAATTATGGTTTAAAAATTTTGGGAGTGTCTTAAAAGGATCAATTAAAATAGAGTGTCGTTAATGGCAGACCTCAGATCTGTTGAATAAAAGAAAAAAGGAATTATGGGATAAACCTTCATTGCGAGCTTCTTCAACTTGTTCATAGCTCTAAACTGCTTCATCCTAATTAGAACAGTGTCTAGAGGCTTGTCAGATGCATCTCTTGCATGTTAGTTTTATAAGGGTCTTTGTCCCATATTGAAAATAAGTGAAGGAGGGGGTGGCTTAATAACTATAAATAAACCCTCCTCTCTCTTCCATTTAAATCTTAGTTCTCTTCATTTGGTGAGAAAGAGAAACACTAAGAGTAGTAAGTTTTTTTTTTGTGAGTAATTTTTGGGGTGTATTGGGGTAAGGGTTTGAGAGTGTGTGTAAAGACTAGAGCTTTGAGTGTTGATTGTAAACACTTGTAAATGTTTTGTTTTTCTCCCTAATAAAAAGGTGTGCAGTAGCTTCGGAGACGTAGGCACATTTTGGGCGAACTCCGTTATCAAATTTTGTGTTGTGTGTTTATTCTACTGGCATTCTAGTTGTGTGGAAATAGTTAAATTTCCTAACAATTGGTATCAAAAAAGTGGATCTTCTACGTCAGAAAACTTTATTTGGGTATGTTGAAGTTTGGAGTTAGTATACTCTGCAGTTGTCACAGGAGTGGATCCTCTGTATCAGAAAACTTGTCTCATGTATTTTTGGCTACTGAGTGGTGTTATTAAGGAGGTTCTGTCTAAGGAGATTGGGTAGTAAGTGGGAGCAATTGTGACCCCTCCAAATTTTCCTGGGAGCTTTAGCTAAAGTTCTGTCTAAGGAAAATTGGAACTTAAGTGGGACCTGTTGTATCTCCCCACCAACCTTTTCTGGGAATCGGCTTTGATAACTACGAACCACAATAGTCAGAGAAAACTTGACGCCAGTGGGAGTGATGGCACCAAATGACATACTCAACAAAATCGATAAGTTCGATGGCACAGATTTCAAAGACTGGAAGATGCATATAGAGGATTATCTGTATTAGAAAAACCAGTTTTTACCGCTCTTTGGAAAGAAGTCAGAAAACATGTCAGATGAAGAATGGATTATTCTTGACAGGCAGGCCCTTGGAACAATTCGAATGACCTTATCCCGGAATATAGCCTTTAATGTGTTAAAGGCAAAAACCACAAAAGGCCTTATGAAAAAACTGACGGAGTATTATGAAAAACCGTTAGCAATAAACAAAGTACATTTGAAGCGGCGTTTGTTCAACTTGAAGATGGCGAAAGGCACCTCTGTAGATCATCATATCAATGAACTCAACAAAGTCTTAAACCAGTTGAGTACAGTGAATATTGATCTTGATGATGAAATACAGGCTTTAATACTTTTGTCATCCTGGTGATGCTGTCGCCTGCAACCAAATATAAAATAAATCACTTCCGTTAAAACAAATTAATGTAGTAGCGGTAAGCG
>JANIPN010000006.1:935677-947892 GCA_027478595.1 Erythroxylum anguifugum
AAGCTCTAAAGCCTCAATATCCTTCCCATTCTGTGAGCAACTGGCAATAATTGATGTCCAAGAAACAACATTCAAATTCATCCGTTGCCTCTTGAATTTGTCAAACAACTCTAACGCATTGTCTACGCAACCATTTCGCGAAAGTCCCGTAACTAAAGCATTACAATAACCTATATCTTTCTCATCCACTTCATCAAACACTTTTGACATCTCCATTGCATTTCTACACTTTCCATACATATCAATAGATTGCATACATACCATAATGCAATCTACAAAGAACCCAAAACCCTAAAGCTCCTTCAATACTAAAACCCCAGGTTCTTAATTCTCTCGTTCTGTCATCTTATCAAAAAGTTAGGATGCAATTATCAAACCTTGACTTCATACTAACTACCAAACAACAATGGCTTAAAGTCTCAACAAGCTGACAACAACAGCTTAACACGAAGTGAAATCATAAAAATGCACAAGTAACTCAAACCCCATGTTCTTGGTACTTTCGTTCTGTCATTTTATCAAAGAGTTTGACTTCATAATAAAGCAATTGCCAAATCAATACGAAACTGGACTCACTCCAAATACAATTAAGTGACTTCATAATAAAACAATTGCCAAATGAATACGAAACTGCACTCAGTCCAAATACAATTAAGTGACTTTAGAATAAAACAATTGCCAAATGAATACGAAACTGGACTCAGTCCAAATACAATTAAGAGCAGCAAGATCACTAGGACAGTGTCATTGTAAATCAATTAGTAGAATGGATATAGATCAGAAACCTGGCTGTCACTCGCGAACCTGCTCTTGAGAATGGAGCCTTTAGCCTAAATCGTACAGCGACTTTCATGCCTATTAATGTTACATAAATTTAAACATTATATTATGTGAAACGAATTAAATAAATAAAAACATAAAGTTGATCAACTGAGTTTATTCTATTTTTTCATACCGAAAAATTCATAATTCATCCTGACAAATATGCATAAATAAATCTGTAGAAGTAGATGACTTATAATATTAACGAGCAGTCATGTGATGTCAGGTTGAGTTGAACTTAAATCAGGTCGAGTTAAACTTTCATCAAAAGGAGTGTAATTTTCAAATATGCTCGTCGAGATACACAAGTGTTTTCTTTTTACAGGTACAAAATCTTGAGGCCTAGCCTCTTATAAATCTTAAATTTCCAATCTTTTCTTATTTTATCTCAATTTACTTATAAAATATTTAATTATATTTGAATTAAATTAATAATTTAAGATAATTATAATAAATTATTAGTTCGAATCATATTTAGTATTTTCATTTTTAATTTTGTAAAAAATCCTATTTGTTCAAATTACAAGTTTTGCCAATATTTCTTAGCTTGTCAATATTAGAAATTGCTTGATCTAAAGCGACTGATTGTCCAATTTACTGTCATTTCTATTTGGCAGGCGAACAAAAGGATAAAACAAGGGAACGAGGACTTTGGGACCAACCACTGCACCAGGACACGTGGAAGACAAGGTGGAGTCTTCGTCAAAGTACCCAAGGGCAAAAGTGGAAACCTTTGATGCTTTTCTATACTGCAGAACTCTTGAGAAACACAAACGATCAACTCAGGACACTCCAATGGTTCACAAACTGTACTCACGATCAAATTCTCACATCTTGTTCTTCTCTTTTCTTCTTGTTCTTAACGCAACATCCCAGAGCCTGCCACCGGCAACCTACGACGGGTTCGTTTATTGGAATTACCGAGGTGGTCCTGACTCCATCTTCATCGAAGCTTTCTATGACCCTGTCTGTCCTGACAGTAGAGACTCTTGGCCTCCTCTGAAACAAGCTCTTCTTCACTACGGTTGTGACGTTTGGCTCGTCGTTCATCTGCTTCCCTTACCGTCAGAAACTCTTCTTTTATCGCTTTGCTTCCTTTCAGAGCATAACTTTTGTTGGTTTTGATTGTTTCATGTTATTGGTTTGTCTTCCAAGTTGCAAAGTTTTGGTTCTGTATAGTTCTTTCTTCTTCTCTTCCAATCACGGACTGAAATTTCTTGAGACCCTGTGAATTTATATGAGTAAAAAAGCTAGATCTTCCATTAATGATTGTTTAGTGACTTTCTGCAGATACCATGATAATGCATTTGCTGCTTCACGTGCTCTGCATATTGTCAATGGACTGAATAGTTCCGCCACATTCTTACTGTTGGAGCATTTCTTCAATGATCAGGTAAAAGGTTTGTGAATGATTTTATGCAGAGGTTCTTTATTTTCTGGTTTAGCTCACAAGTTAAAACTGGCTTGACCAGTTATCGTTTTGACCCCAACCCGATTGACCTTTAGCTTTAGACTGCTTGAGTCCGATCGTGCCGGACTTCAGACCATGACTACCGAAAATATAGGACCAGGTCGGCCGGCCATGAGTAGTTAAAAAAACTTATGGTTTTTGCAATTCATTAAGTTTTGCTTTTAATCTTTAACTCCCTTTGAATTGGAGTTCCCTAGTTCTTGGAGTGCTGCATTGGATATTATGTGAATACTGATTCTGCCATAACAAAATAAGCTGGTGTCTGGTATTACTATTACCTGCTTTACTGACTGGACTGGACTGGACATCTATGTATGTGTCGAAGGCGAGATTTTACAGTGACAACACAATCAACTTGTCAAGATTTACGGTCGTGAAAGAAATTGTAGATTTTGCGGCTGAAACAGTTGGAAGCTCCTATCATTCTGGGATTGAAGCTGGCTTCACCGACGGACAAACAGATCTAAAAACCAGGATTTCCTTTAAGGTATCTTCTGTTTCAATGTTTCTAGTCTATTGGATTACTTGTCCTACTTTAATTGGATACAAGTCAAATACAAAAAGAATTATATCTACACTAATTACATCAACTTTCCTAACAGAATCTTCATTTTCCTTTTTCTTGTTTCCTGTGATTCAGTACAGTACTTCCAGAGGAGTGTTCGCCACACCAACTTTCCTGATCAATGGATTTGTCTTGCCTGATTCTGGCTCTGCCATAGATTACAATGGATGGCTTAAGTTCATCGATCCATTGATTAGCGCAAAGCGTCACTAAAGACAAAGAAAAAGAAAGGATACCTTTACGGATATCCCCAAGTTCTTCTCTTGCCTTTCATTGGTGGGATTCATGTGTATCCTTCTCCTCCTAGTACGTGTAATAACAACAACAAACAATTCGGTTCTGAGCTTATTAATACATGGACATGAATAAAAAGTACTTCTACGTGAACAATACCAGATGGCAATGTACTGGTCGGTCAAAGTTTTTAAAAATTAAAAATATATAATATATTTTTAATTAGATCAGGATTTGGATTTTTCAGACCTAAGCTTACCCGAAGCCCAACTCTCTAAATAAAATAATGTTATTTTGCTTAGAATAATTGGACCTCGAGTTTATCTGAGTCTAGACCTGAACCATGAATCAGTTCGTTAAAAATAGCTAAATTTAGACTCATAAGCTAAAAATTTTCATCTCTAAAAATCATACGTTCAACGTTTTTTAAATTGTAGACTGCGGGTTATATTATAATTGTGATGATTACGAATAATTCGAATGTATTTATGAAAAATACGATCATAATGGTTTGACTCCACATATTATCAGATCTTTGTAGGTCATGCGCTTCGGTTAGAATGTTGACGATGATGATGATAATGATTCGAAAAATGATTAAAAATTACATAGTAACTATTTTATTCAATAATGTCGGCCAAAGAATTTTTCTATAAGAGATCACTTGGATAGTATTTGCTTGACTAACTTGAAGTCGACTCAATCTGAAATCTTTTATTTGTGGTTTTAATGATCCTATCGGTAAGTATATAATACTAAGGATAAACGGGATGGATGAACACAATTTCGTCCCGCCATCCAAATAATTTGACGACTTTTTTCTTAAATCCGAGAATATGCTTTCGTATTAATTCGGAGGGTCACGCACTCACGCCTGAGACTTAATCATCGCACCCATAAATCTCGTGCACAATTGTAACTTATTAAATCACAACCGTGACTTATATGACATACAAACAAAGATAATATCGTTTTAGATAATAAAATTAAAATAACATCAAATGACGTTAATGTCTTTTGAGTTGACTTTTCATATCCGAGTTAATTTTAAATTTATTAATTTCAAACAAAATCATTCCAAATCGAACTCTACTTGTGATCATCTTTAATCCAGAGGTCGATTGGCGTTAGGATAAGAAGCAACCTTGTTTTTTTTGGACTTGTGCTAAGAGAAAAGTGGGCTTGAATGGGTCACGTGATATTCAAAATAACACCGAAGCAAACCGCCAAATTGTTCTCTTCTCGACCGGCGCCGTATGAGGACAAAAACGGATCAAGAAAACCATAAACTAGACGGTGTCGTACTAGCTGAGAACGACGACGGTTCGGGTCAAAAATCTGGGAGGGAGAGTTGGTTAGGGTAGTTTAGGGTATATGAAGCAAAAGACGCCTCCTCGAGCAGTTTCAGGGCTTAAAAGAAGAAACGAAGCCGTACAAAGAGGGCAGAGCAGAGCACAACAGCTCAGTTTATCTCCATAACTTCAAGGTACGTGATACCTTCTTCGTCAGATCCATTTCAAAAACCCTAATTCTCTGTGAAAATCTTCTACTGAACAATTAAATTAGAGTTTGTAGTTTGTTGGAACAGATAAGATGGACCGGTACCAGAGGGTAGAGAAGCCAAAAGCCGAGACGCCAATCGACGAGAACGAGATTCGGATTACTAGTCAAGGAAGGACGCGCAACTATATCTCTTATGCTATGAGTCTGCTTCAAGTATGCGTTTCTCTTATATGACGTTGTTTTGGTGTTTTTTTCTTTTATTAGTTTGTTGTTATCTCTGTCTTGATTGGTTCTGAATTTGGATGGTTCTGAATTTGGATGAATAAGTTTTATTTGTGTTCTATGAATTTTTAAGAGATTGAGTGATTTTTAAGTTCTTTTTGTTTGCTCATATATGTTGTTTGATATACTTTTTATGCTTTTGCAGGAGAAGGGTTCGAATGAAATTGTGTTCAAGGCAATGGGAAGAGCCATTAATAAGACTGTGACTATAGTGGAGTTAATTAAGGTTTTTCATGCTCAATAAAGTTCTTAAGCGCGTGCGTGTGGTTCTTGGGGTTTGATGATTGATAATTGATGATAATGTATTATGTTTACCATGGTTGCAGAGAAGAATTGTTGGCCTTCATCAGATCACATCAATTGGCTCCATGGATATTACCGATACATGGGAACCTCTTGAAGAAGGCCTCCTCCCGTAAGAGCAGTCTTCAAAATAGCTTTGAGGGTGTTCAGTTTAATTAGCTTCTTGTGGCTTGTATTGTCATGTTTGTGAGGAACTCTCTTTTTATTTCTTTTGTTGCTTTCATATTGCAGACTGGAAACCACAAGACATGTGTCTATGATCACGATAATCCTTTCCAATAAGGAAATGAATACATCTGCTGTTGGGTGAGTTTCTATTTCACCAATGCAAATATGGGCTTAATTTTTTGCTATCACATTATGATTATGCACTGGATCATCATTATGATCATTATGCGGTGCTTGATTTGTGAATCTGGAGAAGAATCACCACTGTGATATGGGAATATTGCTTTTTGCCAACATTCATTGCCAATCTTAAATTAATTATAAACTTCCGTTGTCTCACAAATTGCTATACCCTCAGGTATCAGCCTCCATTACCAGCGGACCAGGTGAAGGCATCGACAATGTTTGATTATGAAGCTGGTATGCATGTTTATGATCAACTTCATTGTTTGAAATATCAATACTTGCATGTGGCTTAGTAGCTTTTGGTTGCAGAGGGCTCACCAAGTGGTCGAGGTAGGGGTCAGAGTGGTAGAGGGAGGATCAATAGCCGAGGTACATTTTCATGGAATTGAAAAGTGATGAGATGTGATAATGCACTTGATTGAGAAGTGTCTTGACACTTAGAATCTGGAATTCTTTGGGTACATGATCTGAATTGGATTTTCTATATAGGGAATGGTTATGTATCTGCTGAGTATGATGATGGAGGTTGGGATCGTAACCGAGGTGGTGCTAGAGGTAGGGGCAGGGGTCGAGGAAGAGGTCGCGGTTTTCGTGGCCGCGGAAGGGGAGGGTACAGTGGACCTCAGGCTGATATGCAACAAGATGGGGGCTATTATTATGAAGGACATGTTCAAGGCCGTGGTACCTTTTCTTTCCTGGCCTTTTGTTTTCTCCAGTATTTGTATGTCTTCATACTCTAGGCTTAAATTATGCTTGGTGTTTTACGAGGCAGTCCTTTTTTAATTCAAGTTACTCATTGTTTAACCTTGAACCTAAATTGATTAGTTTACCATGGTTTAGGATTGGAAACTCAAGTTCAAGAAATTTTCCAATTGAACAAGTTGCACTTTATTTCAATTAAAATAAATAGTTGCAGCAATTTAATGTGCAAGAAAAATACTTATTTGATTGCTCAGCTCCTCTGGTGACGGAAATGTTTTATTTTGATTCTTTCAGAATGTATGAATCAAGAGCTTGTCATGGAGAAGGGGATTAATTACCCCTCCTTTGATAAAAAACTCTGATATTTAAAAATACATTTCTTTGTGCTGATATGAATGCCTGACATTTTGAATAACAAGGTTTACTTCTATGCATGATTAGATTGATATAAACATAATTGTTATTATATTCCACCTATGTGTTACCTACAGTCTTGAGTATGGTAAATAAGTTGTTCGCAATGAGGGCAGTCTCATTACAGTTTTTTAAGATCCATATGCAAAGGTTTCGAAGCAAAATAATTTTGGACAACGCTCGCTGCCATAAGATTCAGTTATGACAATTATGCAATATAATCCAGTTATGGGGATTTAGACTCAGAGGATATTAATTGTGCTATATTTGTAGGTGGTGGCCGTGGAAGGGGGAACCGTGGAAGGGGCCGTGGCTTTAGATCAAATGTTCTGATCCAGGCTGCTGCATGAGGTCGTTTGGCTTTCCTTGAATGCACCCAATTTAGCTCTTTGATACCGTCTCCAGTTTCGTGTTTATCATCTTTTTCATATCTGTTTTTCCATTTTGTTCGTTATTTAGTCTCAACTACTAGTGTTAACTTTAGGATATATTCATGTGTAACTTTCGTAGACTTACAGCAAGCCCCATTTCTTTGTTTTTGTTAGATGTATAAGGGGTTCTTGAGCTATTGTAACGTTTTGTTTGCTTAGTTAACAGTGCATTCTTTTATTTATATGCTTTTTCTATATTGTAATCTTTCGTGCAAAAGAAATAAGTGGTTCCTTCTTAGTTTCCTCTTTGTTGTGGACTAATGTTGAAGTTTGTGGAACCACTTCAGTGTTTAGACTATAGGCAAAAGGCTATTCATCAAGCGTCAGGCTGCTTATTTAAGTCAACTCCAGACATCGGCTCAGGTTCGTAGATAGTTGACCCAACACAATTTTCTGAACTTTAAATGTTTAGTATTCATTTCCCTAAACTGATGTAAGCTTGAATCATGTTTAAGGATTTCACAAACTGGTAGAAAATTGAAATATATTTAGGAGTCTGAATAATGTGCTTTAAGTGATGTTTAAAACAATTGTGAGCATTTGGTAATCCAAGTAGTGGAGTAAAGTCTTTTTACGAGTCTTATAATTTAAGAAGTTGAAGGTTCGGCTTACAGTGAGGTGAGGTGTAACTCACATTATCTTTAAAGAGGATGGTTGGGACCTGTTAAGTGTTATCTTAATCGAAATTATTATTTGATTGGTTGGTTTTGCCATATAGTTTAGATTTATTAACCTTCCAGTAAAGCTGAACAATGCGTGCCTTATTCAAATACCCTCCTAAGCTATCTTCAATCACTTCCATGATTGAGCTTCTTAAGAACAGATGTAAAGAAAGTAGAAAATAAATGCTTCCTATGATTGCCAAATTGCAATTTTTTACCCGCCAAATTTCAGGAGCCCCATTCTTGCAACCTACGCAATATTGTTTTGTTATGGCCAGTTGGCATCTGGTGGCCATGTTCGGTACGTAAATTAATTTTAGGACCAGGAAACTTGTAAGACAATGCTTGACGGTGTTGGCTTGACATGATAATAAGTTCAGTTAAAGCCTAGATAGGGATAGGCAAAAGGGTGTTGAAGCTTGGTTCAATTTAGGATGACCAAATCTTATGATTGACTGACCTTATTATCATATGATGACAATTTAGAGAGTTCACCTAAAATCTTGAAGGTTACCATGTGCAAAAATACGTTGAGACCTACAAATAATAATTAGATTGGGTTTATCATTTAATTTTGAGTCGTCGTAGCGTATTATTTACAAGTTATTGAGTGTGTTCGATAATTTATTTAATATGAATTCAAAGGATAATAGTTGCAGGTTTTATTATTATAAATATATATATTTTTGGTCGTATATGAGAGATGCAAGAGAATTTCTTTTGAAGTTTTTCATTTTAATAGTATTCTTATCTTACCGAGTATTTTTAATTTTAGAATTTTAAAGGAATATATTTGTTTATTTTGAACTTATCCAACAATTTAATGAGATTCTCACCATCAAATTTCGTACTGAAGTGAGACTGATTAGTTTGGGTCCTCTGACTAACATATGCTATGATTCCCTGATGCCCATTATGTGATTGTGATTATAAACTATACCAAAACTTTTTTTGGTCTCCTAATGACATGATTCAACAATTGAGAATGGATTATCGAATAGGGTTAGCATCAGGTTAGGTCAAGTCTGGGCCGCTTACGGTACAAGCTTGGCCTGATTTTTTTTATTTAGCCCAAATTAAGCCTGAGACTCATCCGATCGAGTTTTGTGATAAAATGACATTGTTTTAACGTTTTGGTCGAATTAATTTGAATAGTTTAAAATTCAGTCAATTTGAACTTTTGCTCGTTAACTCAGGCTGAGTTAGGGTCGGTCTGGCATCCCTATTAAGCATAATTGTGATAATCAAAAGTTTGGTATAATTCAATTTTTTTAAATTATCAAATAATTATTCAAAGCATTTGGATTATATTATTTGGTATGCAATATGTGATTAACAAATATTGTAAATTCTTGAAAATTTATTTATGGAAATCACAATAAGAGACCTAAGTTAAAAATAACAAAGCATCAGCTTTTCAGAACTCTTTAATGTCAAATATTAAGGCACATGTTGCACTAGACCAAACTAATAAGCGATCGTATGATATTAATAGGTCAAAACAAAACCATGTGAAGTGACATGATATGATCTAACCCAAAATATTCCCTTACAATAGAAAATTGAAAGTTGCTTGTATCTTTCTTCAAATTGGCAACAACTAGCACATTAAAAATACGAACAAAAACTCCATGGATAGTGGAGTGACTTCTTGAACTTTTCACGGCTCTTCTGTTGGGTATAGCATGTGAGCATTGCAATGATAGAGGTAGAACATGGGAATAATTGATTGAGTCTCAGAATTCTGACTGGCACTTTCGGAGATAAGTTTAATGTAAATTTAGGACATCATATGTAAGGTTGTTGCATTAAGGAAGTCTGAACTCTGGTTCCTTATTTATAGAGGCAGTTCTTGTCCTTGCAAATGCCAGATTGTTGCTCTCTTCCTTTTTGCTCCATTTTTTATTACAGTTGCTTGTAAAGAAAATGGCAAAGCTGGTGCTTACATTGGTGATCTTGTTTCAGTTCTGGTCTTATGTTATGGCTTATGCTTCTTCAGGATGGACAAAAGCTCATGCTACATTTTATGGTGGTAGTGATGCTTCAGGAACTATGGGTTAGAATCTCAACCCGTTTTCCTGTAGTTTGTTCATGTTGTTTGATTCTGATATGTTTTGGGGTTAACAGTTTTTACTTCTTTTTTCTTTACCAGGAGGAGCTTGTGGTTACGGAGATTTATATTCGACTGGTTATGGGACTAGAACAGCTGCTCTCAGCACAGCTTTGTTCAACAATGGAGGTTCCTGTGGAGAATGTTACAAGATCGTATGTGACTATCAAACTGACTCCAGATGGTGTATCAAAGGAACGTCTGTAACCATTACTGCAACCAACTTCTGCCCTCCAAACTATGCTCTTCCGAACGACAATGGAGGTTGGTGCAACCCTCCTCTCCAGCACTTCGACATGGCTCAACCTGCTTGGGAAAAGATCGGCATTTATAAGGGTGGGATCGTCCCTGTTCTCTTCCAGAGGTACGCGAAACTGAAACATATCTGATCCTGATAAAACTGAGACTTTCAAGTTTACCTTAGGAAACCTGTCAAACCCTGACATGGATCTTACATCAAAAGAAGAAGTGGCAAATAGCCGGGCTTGGCTGACCCTCTTATTAGTTAAGCCTAAGCTCAAACTCGATTAAATATAATCTGTCCTATTGATTTCGGAATAATTTAACCCGATTTTTTTTTTTAATATTATCGTGATGGACCTTAAATTTATGAATAATTTGCACTGGCAAAAATCTAAACGAACTTAAAATTTGTGTCTTAAAAGATATGTTGAGCTAAACCAGAGGTTTATTGTGCAGGGTTCCATGTAAGAAGCATGGTGGAGTTAGATTCACCATTAATGGGAGAGACTATTTCGAGCTTGTACTGGTAAGTAACGTTGCAGGAGCTGGATCAATCCAGTCTGTATCAGTGAAAGGTTCAAAAACAGGATGGTTGGCCATGTCAAGAAACTGGGGAGCTAATTGGCAATCAAATGCATATCTAAACGGGCAATCCTTGTCCTTCAGTATCACTACTACTGATGGAGAAACCAAATTGTTCACAGACATTGTTCCGTCAGGTTGGAGTTTTGGTCAGACATTCTCTAGCAACGTACAGTTCTGATGCAACTAAACTGTGTGCATCAGTTCCTCCAGAGTTCAGGATTTGTTCAGGCTGAGGCGTGCTTGTATTTTTTTTTTTCCTGAAGCAGCCCCGCCTCCATTTCAGACTACCTATTGCATTGTGGAGGATTGCTTATAATCCCGTGAACTCTTGGTTTAATTTCCAAGATTTTAATTTTTTTACTCAAGATACAATAGATTTGTCAATGTGATTTTCTTATATGGAGTTGTTTCAATTTTATTGTATTATATATAATTTCAGGTCTATATATATAAAGTCAATAATGTCGTCACTCGAAATGTTACTTCTTCTTTTGTTTCGATGAGTTCAAGTTTTTTGGATCGATCTAAAATTCAATTAAACTTTGAATCAAACGGAATTTTAGAATTTAAATTATACTTGAAATGTATTATTACATTACTGATACAATAAATTCAAAAACTAATTACTAAATATTAATCATATTAGAGAGACGAGTGAGTTAATTAAATTTATTATAATTATATTTGTATCCTAATAATTATTATAAGAACTTATAATTGAGTAATATAACTCATAATCTATAATTTAATATCTTGCATATAATAAAAATTACTAAGTAAGACAAAATAATTTGAGTCGAACCAAGCCCAATCTAAATGTAAAGTTATTAAATAAAATTCATTCTAACAAAAATTTGAATCGAACAATATTCAAAACTCAAACTTTATGGTACAACCCGATTCAAAACGGCTTAACGTCATTGACAAAAACATCATTTTGTCTAATATAACGTTTATTCGAATTTCAAGCTATCACGAATTAAAAAAGAACTTACTTATTATTTATACTCGACTCGGACTTGACTCGGTCTATTGTCATTCATAAAAATCATCACAATATGATGTAAATGTGCTTGTTCTTCACTTATATAGATTACAATCCAACTGCTTCAACCATCAAAAACTTCAAATCTTATTCTAATATTTTCTTTTGTGTTGTGAATGGTTGACCTTATCCACCATATATATATTAATATATAAAAAATAATTAGCAATTATATATATATATTTAAAAAGCTACTACTTCACCGGTGAGATATTATATTACATAATTTATAATTATTTATTAAATTAAGTATGCTCAAAATTTGATGGGTGTCGAATCCACCAAAAATAAATCCCAATCACCGAACGAAAATAAATTGCAGACAGTGGTAAATGGGGTCGATCCACAGAGAATGAAATAATTGATTCTATTTAAAATGCCAAAGAACTAGCGAAATTAAATAAAAGGGGGGGTTTTTGGATTTTTATATTAAACTACTAATTAAACGGACCACAAATAAATTATTAATGCAATTGAAATCAAATAAAA
>JANIPN010000006.1:968156-978360 GCA_027478595.1 Erythroxylum anguifugum
GCTGGTAAGGCCTGAGCAACAAATTTTATCAAAGTTTCCTTCCCTGCTCGAGAAAGCATCTTATTCTTCCAGTCATTTACTTTCTTCCACATCTTATCTTTTAGAAACTGAAAAATCTGTTTCTTGTTTCTGCTAATAAGTGATGGAAGACCTAAATACTTACCTCCCCCGAGTGGTAATTGGATGGTTGGGAACTAATGATTACTTCTAATTACAAATATTTTGGATTTTCTCATAATGATCAAATTATATATGGACTTCTTTTATGGAAGAAATTATTTCCTTTCTTTTACCTTTAGAACGAAATTTTGTCAAATAATCAAAAATGTCATTGTTGCAGAAGTCTATATTTATATTTATATTTATACATTTATATTTCCATTATTTTATATTTATAATAATAGCGTGACATAACTGTCGAGGTACTTTTGCTGGTGAATATTTACTCTTTCAATATTTATTTTTATTTCATTTGTAGGGTTAATCCATGAGCGCTATGAATATATGAATTGTTTCCTGGTTCGTTTCGCCATATTATCCAATAAATCGTTAAGATTCTTTTTTGTTTTTTCATTTCTTTCTTTACGTCGAAAGATTTTTTAAATTCGAACTATTAATTCTTTTTCTTGATTGAATCCATTTACTTTATATTCAATTCATAATTCCAAACAAAAAGAGAATTCCACTTGAAATTCGATTTACACTGAGCTAAGTCGGACCGGGCTGAGCGTAATTTACACATGCGATAGTTATTTCGGTTGGTGGCGAGAACAAAAGTTACATGGGACAATGAAAATGAAAAACAGAACATAAAAGGGGCTTCATGAGATGATTATGTACGTACCGAATGAATAATCACGCATTAAGCATGCTCACAGCAATATTTACAACTAATTTTATGAACCGACATTGAGAGTTTCAGTTAACTTATGCATCCAACACATATATAATATTAATTAATATCGAGTTCATTACCGCATGTTTTTAGATATTAAAATCAATAATTTAAAAATCCAATCAAAAGTTAAACCAATAACGAAAGTATTTAAGGTTTAAAAGGTTAAATCAATATTATATCGTAACAATATAAGTTAATAATTGAATAAAATTAAAAAATTTAATATGTATTTAAATGAGATTGTCTTTAATTCAATATTTAATTAAAAAGAAAGACTGTTAAATAAAAATCAATTAGTTTATTTTGACTTGTAAAAATCAATTAATTTACAAAAATTGTCTGATTAATTAATAAAATAATTAATAAACCAAAAAGTTGAAAGTCGTAGGATGACAACTGGACCAGGGCTAGGCTCGACCTGACCTGATTCTACCCAAAGTTAACGAGTTAGGCCTGAGTTGACCTGACCTTGGGAGGCTCAGGCTTATGCAAACTAGGCCAGACCTGACCTGAGACTCAACTATTTTAAACAAAATAATGTCGTTTTCAACAAGACGTCATTTTGTACTTATAAATTTAAAAAAATTGGTAGGGTTGAGTCGGGTCTGGGACTCAATAGGCAAAGATCGGGCCATACCTATTGTTGCCCCTAGAAAATCAAACTGGAAAATTAACTGCTTCAAAGTTTTTATGATTAAACCAATCTAACCGGTTTAATTTTTTAATCACATGTTATAATCAATTGATTAGCCTCTTTAGGTACTAGATAGATGTATTTGGAATTTTTTTAAACACTTGTAAGGTATCATTTTCATATTATGAGATTTTTTAATCGATATGTTTCTTTTTAAATGAGCACTAAATAAAAACTAGTTATATTTTTATTATTAAATATTAATCAAAAATTATTTTTTTTCATTCTTTAAATTAGTTAGGAGTAGGAAGGATTTACTAAATTCATTGCAAATGCATAATAAATAAAAAATTCGAAAACACAAGTAACTTATAATTTCAAATAAATTATTAGTAACTCAAACAAAGGATTCAAATAAAGTGATTTTTGAAAATATAAATAACTTTGTAAATCGTAAATATGTTATTTAATAAGTCATTTAATAAATCCATATCTAATACACATGTGTGTGTATATATATATATACATATAAATATTAAGTGAATGAGTTGAACGTGATGACGAAGCTGGTAGCTGGATCCTTGAAGGTGAGTTGGTGTACTATTATATTTATGGTAATTATTATAATTTATGGTAATTCCATTTTTGGACCAAATCGTATTCCAAATCACTAATTTGGATACAGATCCATCATATTTAGTAAGATATATCGCCTCACTTAATTTCGATAAATAATTAAAATCCAAAAAATACTAACAACAAAATTATAAAATAAAAGGTAAAATATATGAAAATCCCCAATACTTTTAAAAGTTTTAAAATTTTTTAAATAAAAAATAATAACAAAATACAAGTAACATCAAATGTAGACTAATTAAATACTACTGACGTGACAATTTAATCTCATCTTAATCTGAATTAATTAAATTTAACTTAAATTAATAATTTAAGATATTTTGTATCTAATTTAAGAATAAGGTTGGATTATAACATTAATAACATTTTATTAGTTCACATATAATATTTATATTGTGCTTGTTTTATAATTATTTTTAACTGAAATCTTACAAAAAGATTTTTTAAAAACTAAAAATTTTATTTTTTAAATTATAAGAAAATTCCAATGTTTTGAAAACGTACTGGAACTTAAAACAAGTAAATTTAAGGTTTAAAAAGTTTAACCGATATTAAACTGTCACAAAATAGCCAAAAATTAAATAAAATTTAAAATAAAAATATGATTAAAAGAAATTATTTACTTATCGAAGAATTTGAAATTTAATTAAAAAGATATTATTAAATAAAAATTAATTTATTTATTTTAATTTATAAAAAGTTATTAATTTACGAAAATTGATTGATTGATTAACAAATTAATTAATTTTTAATAATAAGAGTTATTAAAGTAAATTGAATTGAAAAGTTAAAAGTAAAATTAAAGAATTAGAGGGTTTAAAATTTTTATAGTTGAATTAACAGTAGTTGAAATTTTTAATAATAAAAAATGTATATTTTTATCTTAAAATAAACGAAAACCCTAGAATTTTAAAGCCAAGCCGCAGAGGGCAATACCGTAACTCGACCAATAAATTAGGGGTAATATCGTATATTCATAACCAAACAAATTCCCTTCAACTTCCTGAAGTGTCCCGGGAAATAAAAGGCCAAAAACCGAAAAGGAACAAACACACTAGAGAGAGACAGAGAGAGGAGGCGGAGTGGAGGCGGGGGGAGAGAGGAGAGTTAGTGAGTGAGAGGTGGCGGCGTCGTTGAAGTTTGGCGGCGGAGCGTGAAAGACACTTGCTCGATCGCAACCGAGATTCGTATATTCTTCAAACAAGCTCCTAATCCTCTCCTTTCTTTCTTTTTTTCTATTCGATTATCAATTCTTAGTTAATTAGTTGAGCTAATAATAATAATAATATTATGGGTGTATTGTTATTAATTTATGATCTGCGATGGTTCTGAGTTTACTGATCGTATTATTTTTGTGAAATCTCTCCAAAACCCTAACTGGCCATGACCGCCACTCCCTCTCAAAACCACCAATCTCCACGCGCCTCCAGCGAGAGTGGCGGTGGTGGCGGCGATGGTGGAGTTAACAGTCCTCAGAAACGGAAAAACTTGCCGTCTCCGTGGGCCCAAGTTGTGAGAGGAGGAGAACACGATACAATCCCTAGTAACGTTACCGTTAACCACTCGTCGTCGTCGTCTCCTCCCCCATCAGTACAGTTTTTGTCTCTAGAGCAATCTTCTTTTTCTGATTGTTCCTCTCCGAGTAAGACGACGTCGTACTCTCCGCCTCCTCCAGATGATTCCGTTGTGACGGTGAGCTCCGACGGAACTAACGGCAATATTGGCAAGCCAAAGAAACTGGCTTGGAACAAGCCGTTAAATGGTGTAACGGAGTTAAGGCCAGTTATGGGAGCTACCTCATGGCCTCCTTTATCTGAATCCACTAAACCTTCTGCTAAATCACCATCACAAGCCGAGTCTTCATCGAAGACTGTTTCTGATGTATCAGTGCCCAGTTCTGAGGTTTTTTACCTTTCCTAATTTTGAGTTTTTTTTTTTAAATTGTGATTGTTTGCCTAGAAAGTGATGAGAGTTAAAAAGAACAGAACTTGGAAATATTGAAGACTGGGAGTAGTTTAATTTTATTGTAATCTGTAAGAATAATCTAATTTAGGTTTTAGGGCACTAAATTGAATATGATATATGTTTTTTTTTAATTTCTCTAAATTTATTGAATAGGTTTTCACTACAAAAATAATAAATTTGTTGGAATTGCATCTTTTGATAGGTGCCTGTAATGCCACAGTCGCCGCAGAGGGTTGCCGCTAATGATAATGCAAGATCTAATTCCTCACAAGCTCATAGAGTACCAGCTCGGCAAAGGTCAATGAGGCGAAATGGGAATGATAATGGTGGAGGTAGTAATAGTTTGCAAAGTGGGTTCAACCATTTGCCAGCTCCTCCACCACCTCCAGTTCCACCATATGCTTTGTATCCAATGCCTCCTCCTGTTAGTTATAGTATGGTGGCACCATTGCCTGATCATTCTCCGAGAGATCCCCCATACAGGCCCAATCACTGGGAAGCTAGAAATGTTGCAGGGTATGTACCTCGATCATCTATGGTGAACGATCACAGACACTCTTCTCGGAGAAACAACATTGGACCTCGTGGGGAAGGTTCTTATCATAACAATTTGGGGGGTGCCAGACGTGATCAGAATCGTGGGCGATATGGTAATGCCAGGGATGAACATGTGCAACCACAAAGAGCTCTTCCTAGGGGCTTTCCTGGGCATCCTCCAAATACAGCCCCGTTTGCTAGTCCCCCGCCTGTGCCAGCCTATGTTAATCCCATGGCCCAAGGTGAGTATTTTATTTGTTTGAAATTCAATAATGTTGGTTGTTTCATATTTCTTCTTTTGCTCTAAGCTAATCTTCTGTACCTCCTTAAACTTGATTTGGTCATTGATGATTTTATTCTTTTCAGAATATTACTACGTTTCTCCATACAATGTGGATCCATTTAGGGGCTTGCCAGTATTCCCTCAGTCACCGGTGTCTACAATGATGATGCCTGCTTCAGATGTTAATTTACCGGTTATGTTAGTCAATCAGATAGAATATTATTTCAGGTACTGTTTTGGGTTTGGTATCTTTGTTCATTATTTCATATATTATTGGGTATCATTCACTTAATTTGTACTTATGTAATAAAATGAAAATTTAATTGCTAAATGAAACAGTTATTTGATATTTGCAGTGATCCTAATTTAGTGAATGATGAATTTTTGAAGTCAAACATGGATGAACAAGGTTGGGTTCCGATTACTTTAATAGCAGGCTTCAACAGAGTAAGTGAATTGATGACTGAACTTGAAACTGTTTCTTTCTTGAGACTTCTGTTTCAAAAAGTAATTGTTAATTGCCTATGAAGAAAGAGTGACAGTATACATTCAATTGTATATTCCCAATCATGTATAGCTGTGGCCTTGAATACTGCTAAATTATCTTTATCTGTAAGATCTTCTACTGTCTTTTGATTGAGAGTTGTGGGAGGCGATCATTATTGAGAGGCAGGTCCATTTTCAGATGTTCTGCTCTAAGAATTTAGAAGTATTTTTTCTTTTTACAATTTTGCTGTGTACATCATCAAAGGGAAAACACAATTAGAAGTGGAAGGGAAAGTCTCCCTATTGTTTAAGCTAACATGCGACCAGACCACCTTTGTCTCTTAAATGCTGGATATTAGATTCTGGAATAATATGTGCGTTTTTTTTTCCCTGGGACTTTTTCATCATATTGGTCACATTTAACTTATGCAAAATGTTTCTTTATGTCTTAGTGTATGCCATCTGATGCAAGTACATGTCTTTAGTTGTAGGATAACATAAATTATTAACCATGTTCTGTATGCATGTGAAAAATTCGTATTTCTTTTAAATAGAATAATACTAAGTTTGACCATTTGGTTGACACTTGGAGTTTTTGGACCATTTTTCATATGAAGTGGGTTATATTCCAGCTTGAGTTTCATTCTTCAATTATGCGATGGTTGTGTGCTAGTTCTTCATGGTAATTTGGATGAATTTGAAGCTGTTTATTGATTAGAGCTGGCTTCTATCTATCTTTATGGATGTCGAGTCAATTAAGTGTAGATAAATTCAAAATGAGCAATTCATTTGATAATCAAGGTGCCCCCTTCACTTCTGGCGTAGGGGTGGAATATTTGCTCTTGACAAATTGTCTTTTATTGGTGAATTGATGGGTTTGTTAGTAGAAAAGCAAAACTAAGTGTAGTTCTATCTGATCCTCTTGTGGGTTTTGGTGGACCAAATATGTTCCTAGGTGAAAATTGTGATGAACAGGTAATAATATGCTCTACTCTTATGCTATTGAAATTAGTAAGTTGATGGATGGTGCATATGCATATAAATTAAAGTTTTGCTTGCAAGTCAGATTGCAATTCACTATGGTTCTGCAGGTCAGGAATATGACACACGACATTCAGTTTATCTTGCAATCATTAAGGACCTCAACTCTTCTGGAAGTCCAGGTGCATTTGTCTTTCTTCATGTAAACATCGGAATGCAGTATTGAAAAATATTATATGCTGTTTGGTGTCAAGTAGAAAATTTATTAGTCTTATGAATTTCAGAAATCTGGTTTGTCTGATTTAGTAAAGACTTGATTCAGGATGACAAGGTGAGAAGAAGGAATGATTGGATGAGATGGATACCTAACCAATCTGCTAGTGATTCAAGTTATGACCTGCTGTCAACTTCATTGCAAAACATTGCCGTTAATGAATTGAACTCTAATCAAGATGGTATGACAGCCAATTCACCTCTGCAGTCAGAGGATGCCCCAAGGAGGTGACTTTCCGGTCACTAAACTATCAATGGAGGGCACTCGAGAAAGGGTTATGCGGAAAATGAGCAATTTATTGTTGCGAGCTTGCTATTCAATTCAACAGCACCATCTTTCAGTTTAGTGCATCCGAAATCGGTGAAGGGTGGTCAGAAGGTGAAGAGCATCATCATATTATTATATGTCAAGTTGCTATGGCTGTTTTTGACCGGAGTTGAGGTGAGTAGGAGAAAACAAAATAATAAACCAACTTTTTATCTGCAGAGAGAACAAAAGCCACAAAGAACATAGGCTATTGACTTCACTTGGATTTATAAGGTTCTCTTTAACGTTTTTGTATAGAGGATGGTTTTTGGTTTGGATGTTTATTTTCTCGTCTATTTATTCTTCACCCTTCCTCTCATATGCCTTGTCACCGGAAAAGTTTATGCTGTCCACCATTTTTATGCTGTTGAAGGTTTTGCTTCAAGAGCTCTCTTATTGGGGAGCTTTTCAAATGGTTGATGATTCCTTCTATTTCCTTGTATTCTATCTCCTATTCCTGGATGGATATGGTTTCAGGATCTAATCACGTACTCCAGAACTATAGTTTGATCTGACCCGACTCTGGGTCGGATTTTAAACAAAATTTTGGGTTTTGGGTTTGGGGATGGATTTGGCCTGAACTCGGTCCGATCTACTATCTACTACCAAACTTATGTATGGGCTCTCAGATCGGACTTTCAGCCCCTAAGGGATAGTAAAGAGCCGTCAGGAACCAAGAGGCTTTTGTAGAGTTGGTGTCCGTTTGAGACGGTTGGGAGAGACGAGAGTGACCCTTTTCTTTAGTTAGACTAACACGTCACATCATACCATTACGGATAGGTGTGTGATTAGGCGTGGCATCGGGCTTTTTAAGCTTTTGGTCTAAAGTCCTCGAAATCTGATTATTTTATTAAAATTTAACAAAACAATATATTTTGATGTCAGAGTTTTTGATTGTACTCGGTCTTCGTTTTCTTGAAAAATATTTTTTAAAATTTTAATTAATTAATAATTTTTTATAAATTAAAAGAAATTAATTAATTTTTATTTATCAATTTTTAAAATTTTTAAATTTAAAATAAGTAAAAATAATTTTTAAAACCTCATTAAAAATTTGTTAATTTTATTTTATCTAATTTTATTTAAACCTCTTTTCTACCAATTTAATTTCCTAATTTTTAAAAGATTAGAATGAGTTGATTTTCTTATTAGATTAAATTGTAAAATTTAAACAAAAAGAAAGGATTAAATTGGAATGAAAACTTGGCGTTTGTTTGTATCCCATACATCATTTGACAAGACTCCTCTGCCTCATTCACTTCTAATTATGGCCTATGGTTTTATATACTAGCTAGAATTTCCCTTAGATTAGGACAGAATCACGTGTACTTTGAGATAGGAAAAGGTCCGAATTGCCAGACTATTCTACGACCTATACCACTATTTTTAATTCAAAAAGTAAGACTTCTTTTCACCGTCATTATTTTTTATTTTAATGAAAAATAAACAAATTCAACCCATTCGTTAAGAATAATTATCGTGAGAGTAATAGATGCGTAGACTGGTTGGCAACTTATGCTGGTCATTTTGATCTTAGGATCATTTATTTTATAAATATATTCATTGAATGCCAACTTCTCCTCCTGAAAGATATGTCGGAGACCGAACCCCCTCGCAGTATTATGTAACTTTTCTTATTTTTCATTCAAAAAATTAAAAAAAATAAACAAATTCAAAAATTAAAGACACTTAAGTGTAAAATTACTTAGTCTTCAATTACTTACTAATAATTTATTGGAGTTTTAACTATTTTCATTTTGTTTTATTATTCTGAACCAAGTCGAGGAATTAGAATTTAGGGTCCATTATGGGATTTGAGATGGGATTCTTCTTCTTCAATAGGGGCTCATGCTAGTTGTGGTCCAGAATGAGAAAAGGAATAACTTGTGACTCAAATTTACTCTGATAAAGGGAAATTCAGGGAATTGGGAATCTGGCTGACCAGTAGGGCTAAAGACTAAAGAGCTTTTCCTCTGTTTGCTTTTTCTGTTCATGATGTTGTGAGAGAAGGGTCAGTCAAAGAAACGAAGAAAGAATTAAAAGAAAAGGCTGATCTAGTTAATTGATCACTTTTAATGCCTAGTTGGCATGCTTAGTTGAGTCCAGATCTCTTGTCCAATATTATGGTGTCTTATTGTGTCCAATAAATCTCAGCCATTTATTTATGTGGGATCCGCATGGGGCCCGCGTGGGTCCCGCAAAATTAATGGCTGAGATTCTATGAGACAGAATAAGACAGAGTAAAACTGGACAGAGGATCTGAGGTGTGCTTAGTTCAGCTTGTGATCCAGAAACGACGGAAACAACGTCGTTTTGTAATTCTAAAAAAAAAGGGTCAACCACAGGCTAGCTCGCGGATCATCCAACCAAGTGCCGGGTCGGGCCATTGATAAATTTACATCCCTATTAAATCTATTCCAATTTTATATTTAAAATTTTAAGTAAAATAATATTATTTTTAAATTTTAAATTTAAAAATAATTAAACTAGGTCAAGACTTGATCGGATTTCACATGTCTAAGTTCAATTGGCTCGATGTCATCCCTATTTGTACCAATATAATTTCTATTATAAATATGCTTATAGGAAAAAAAATGTCTGAAAAAATTTCATTGTGCACTTTAAGTGAAAAAGATATATGAATAATGAGAAAGTATATGTTAAATTTTATTTTAATAATTACATATTTTTATTTTTTATGATGTTAGTGATTATTGATACTCATTAATTACTTATCATTATCTTTTTCTGTATGAATTTTACATTGTGATAAATAATTGAACACAATTAGAGGATTTTGGTGGAGCTTACATAATTGCAGGCACGTGTAAAAGGTTAAGAAATCACCGAGAGGGTAACTGCTAAGTTTTCGGTCAATTTAACAGTAAAAATTATTTTTTAAAATTTTTGATTTAATAATAATTTTATTTGTTAAAATCAATTAGTTTATTAATTAATCATTCAATTTTTATAAATTTATCCGTTCTTATAAATTAAAATAAATCAATTAATTTTATTTAACGATCTATTTTATCAATTAAGTATCAAATTCTTTGACAGTTCAAGATAATCTATTTCAATTATATTCAAAATTTTTAATTTTATTCAATCTTTAATTAGTTATATGACAGCATAATACTGATTAAACTTTTAAACTTTAAACTTTTTATCTTACCGGTTTACCTTTTGGTCTAATTTTTAAAA
>JANIPN010000006.1:978460-988912 GCA_027478595.1 Erythroxylum anguifugum
TTCAAGATAATCTATTTCAATTATATTCAAATTTTTTAATTTTATTCAATCTTTAATTAGTTATATGACAGCATAATATTGATTAAACTTAACTTTTGGTCTAATTTTTAAAACATTATTAAACATGGAAGGTGATTTTATTCTTTTTATAATTTAGAGAGTGACGGATCAAAAGTGAAAATATAATAAATATATATTAGTTTAAATGGTTTTGACTTTAAATTTACTGATTTGTTCAAAAATGGACAAAAGGATGATAATATTTTAAAATCAAAGTAAAACTACACATACTATTTTTTTAATTCAGAGATAATTTAAAAAAATGTATGATTGTTAATAAATCAAACTGGAACTTGTTCTTAATTGCAACTTGCTTTAGGTAGAAAGTAGAAACACATTTCTGTTCATGATGATCCTTGTTTGGAGCTTGTTCTCTCGCCAGCAAAGTTAGAAAGTGAATTGAGTTTAGAGGTAGGCTAAGTTGATTCTAATTCTTTAGTTTAGTTCCCAAGACATGACTACATAGGCGAATCAGGAGACACTGCTCGTCGGCTCACTAAGTTCCATCTCTCACTTCAATCTTCCGTGCCTCCCAGAAGCTTGGAAACAAACGACAACCTCTGGACATCAGAAACAACAATAGAATCTGTTGTTCATCTTCAAATTCCCCATCTACATGCATGAGTTTCCAACCCTTTTCTCCATCTTCAGGAACAGCTCCATCAAGCAGGAAATCCATGGAAGAAGTTTGGAAAGAGATAAACTTGGGTTCACTTCAGGATCGCACTAACTACTCAGCCAGAAGAATACACACACACCACTCTTCTTCTCCTGGTACTGTTCTTCAGGATTTCTTGGCTACACCTTTCAACAAAGACCAATCATCTTTGGTTCCATCTGTTGAGCCGTCGTCGAACCGTGGTCCTGATTTCTTTAAATCCTTGGAGACTCCATATCCAGCCACTGTTCTTAGCTTGAACTCAGGTGCTGATCTTGAGTATCTTAAAAGTTCTACGAGGACCAAAGTAAACCCTCGATTGCTTGGTCTTGTAGAAGGTAGTACACCATCTTTTGATTCTTCTTTGGACTCTCCTGTCCATGGTCTAGGTGGTTTACCGTTCTCTTTAAGTTGCAAGAAAAGATCGTGGGAAAATGATGATAATTCTGGTGATCGGAGACATAAACGAATGATCAAGAACAGAGAATCAGCTGCTCGGTCCAGGGCGAGAAAGCAGGAATCTTTCTGTCCATTTTCTCATTGACATATTTCATTTCAATAAAAGATTCAAGAAACCCAAAAGAAAGAGAATCCTCTCAAAAGGTTTGATCTTGACGTGCCACTAACAAGTACTTGCTTTTATTTCTGGTTTTTCCAAAACTTGTGCAGGCTTACACGAATGAATTAGAACTTGAAGTTGCTCATTTAATTGAAGAGAACGCCAAGCTTAGAAGGCAACAAGAAAAGGTTAAATCTGTTCTTCAACTTTAAACTAAACACGAGACATTTTAATGCTTTTGAAAAAGACTCTTGAGTGTTTGTGTTCTTTTGTGTTTTACAGATTTTGGCAGTCACTGGTCAGCTTCCAAAAAAACATACCCTCTATAGAACATTAACAGCTCCATTTTGAGAAGTAAGCAATGCAACCATTTTCATTTTCTTCTTCTTCTTCTTCTTCTTCTTCTGATCTTCCGCGTCAATTGAGTTTTCTTCTTTCTTTTTCCTTCTCCAATGAGGGTAGGTTGTGATGGGACCAAGAGATGAAATGCTTCATGAAAGAACACCATTTTGCTTGGTATTGTTTGGCTATTTTAATTTGCAAGTGGTAAGATGGGACATGTTTAGCTTATCCATATCACCATCAAAGTACTAAACCTTATCTACCCCTTCCTTCTTTGTACCTTTCTTCTTACCCCTGTCCACCAATTATTTTTCTCATTATTGGTAAGATTCTGATGCATGCTCACCAAGAAGAACTTTGTTATCTTTCCCTCTTTAATGGTTTCTTCTTGTTTTTTTGTCTGCCTCTTACTCTTGTTTATGTAATGGTTGATACTTGTAGACCAGATGTTCAAGAAATAATCACCTGTCAAGCATGAAGGAAAATTAACAAGAATTAATAAAAAGATTCTTAATCGGGTATAATTATAACTTTGAAAAAAGGTCAGCACTGGAGCAAATGGCAGCATTGGAGCAAATGGTAAGATTAGTTAGCTGAAATGTAAAAAAGAAGCTGCGTATAATTGATGTCTATTCCTCAACCTCAGAAATTCAACTTAAAACATAATTTTAATAAGTTTCAGAATCTAAGTTTAGAATTCCCAAAAACATGCTTCTGAATAAGGCAATCAGTTTTATGTAATTTGCTTCTTATTATATTCATCCTAAACATAATTCTAATAAGTTTTAGAATCTCTTTAGTGTGTAGAATTCACAAAAACGTGCTTCTGAATAAGGCAACTTGTCTTAAATATGTCCTAAGACATTGTTTCTTTCTAAAATGGAACATGAGTACAGATACATACATGCTCCAAACCGTGTAACTGTATACTTCTCTATGCAAATGAATATACCAGCACTAGCACGCCCGTATCGCGGATTATGTCCTTTTGGAGATAGTATCAGCCATATTAACACGTTCATATTCCATCAAAAGCTGTCAGGAAACTTGTATGTTGGACGTTAACTCGTTCGTATTAGATAGTATCAGCCATATTAACACGTTGGTATTCCATCAAAAGCTGTCAGGAAACTTGTATGTTGGACATTAACGCTTTCGTATTCCATCAAAAGCTGTCAGGAAACTTGTATGTTGGACGTTAACTCGTTCGTATTAGATAGTATCAGCCATATTAACACGTTGGTATTCCATCAAAAGCTGTCAGGAAACTTGTATGTTGGACATTAACGCTTTCGTATTCCATCAAAAGCTGTCAGGAAACTTGTATGTTGGACGTATGTACGAGTAATAAAAACTAAGCAGTAAGTGTTGAAGGGTAGTTCTTATGGGATGGATCAAATTTATGAGCTTAAAGCTGTTAGATTGCGATAGGGGCCTGAAACCTTTGGTACTGTGTGCTCCGACTGATATGAAACAGGTGCTTTGTTTTTTCACCATTTTCAGGGGGTTGTCAGGTTCTCTGGCTTGGCAATGGCTCTGACTGTCTTGTTAATTTTTCAGGATTTTTGTTTGGAGTGATGGAGTCTTGTGAGAGGAAATGGACTGAGACAACAGCTCTGTATCTGAAAATTGGTAGAATGTGACCTCAACTTGGTAAACAGAACAATGGGGTCTCGTGTCTTTGTTTCTGTTCAGATTCCAGCAAAAAACTGACTACAATGCCTCACTAGTAGGGTTGACAATTACAGCTCGGACGCCTCTTGATTTAATTTAGTCTGAAATTAATCAATTAGATTCTTTTAAATTAGTTGAGTTTCCAGTCAAACTTAAATAATAAAATTTTTTAGTTTTTTTTTATTTAGACTTGAAACGATTATTTTAAACTAAGTTATTATCTAATTTAAAATATTGATTTACTTAAATAAATTTTAAATAATATCTTTGTTTTCTTTAATATTAATTAACTTAATATCTGATATGAAAATTTAATTACATATAAAATTTATGTAAAATTCACAAAGTTTCTATTAGTAGAGATTTTAACATCAGATTATTTTTGTAAAAAATTAAAAAATAAAAAATTTTATTGTCACTTTTTAAAGTTTAGTTTATAATTTTTTTAATAATTAACCTTATATTTAAAATATTTTATAAGTATTTAAAAAGAGCAATCCATTTTATTATAGAAAGAAAAAATATAATTAGTTCATATAAAAAAAAATTCATGGTACTTAGTCTCCGTAATCACACTAGTTAATTGAAGATCACTCTCAGAGTATTAAAAGTTAAAGCAAATGTACTAATAATTGTACATTAGCTTTCCTCTTAACCAACTATCATAATTATAATGATAATATTCATTCCCATTTTTCACTATATTCATTCCTACTTCTATTACTATTCCCTCGTGCAAACCAACCGCTCCCTAAACTTGTGTACTATTGAACATTTTCATACTTAACGTATTAGTGAAATTTTTACTAAGATGCTGTTGTGTTTTAAGAAAACTTCAACTAAAGAATTATAAGAACAACAATTTTTTTGACCCCAAGTTGATTTGAAGTCAACTGGTTTAGTCTCGATTAGATCTTAATCTTAAAATTGTCAAATAAAATAACTTCATTTTTAACCCCAAAAAAATATTATTTTAAATTTTTAAATAAAATAACTTCATTTTTAACAAAATAATTTTAGTTTTAAATTTTTAAAAATTAAAAAATATTTAATTGAGCTTAGGCCAACTCAAGATCAAATCGGGGGCTCCGGACCTAATTGGACTTCGGTCTGGTTTAAACTCGAATACAAAATTTTGAGTTGACCCGACCGACCTCCCAACCTGTGTCCCAAAAGCCGAAGTGTTTCTCAGACGTCTCAATCTCCTGGCTGGCAAAAGGGAAGTAATAATATTCCTGACACCTGAGAGCCGTCCGGCGGTTTGATTTGGCCATTCATTGCATCAATATGATGGGTAGTTGCAAAGTTTACAAAAAGCATATATTTATTTATTATATATATCTATATATAAGATTAGATATTTAGATTGGATCGAAACAATTTTCATTTGATTTCAAAAACAAATTTAAACTTTTTAAATATGTTTGAAACTTGATCGAATTTGTGTTTGAGTCTGCTTATTTAACTCGAATCGGATCTATACTTGAATCTATTAAAATTTATAAGTTAGAATTCGTATCTTAAAAAGTTTGAACCAATCTAATTCATTATTATCTTAATAAGTAGCGACGAATTCAGGATTTTAGTCTTGGGGGACTGGCGCTTATATATATGTATATATTCTGAAAATTTTTTAATCTAAAGGAGCTGACGCCTATATATATATGTATATATTCTGAAAACTTTTTAGTCTTGAGGGGCTATAGCCCCTGCCAGCCCCCTGGATCCATCCCTGTTAATAAGTACAAAGTATTTTTTTTGCATAAATTATATTATTGTTTAATTAGAATATGAAGGTCTACAATTACAAGAATATAATACAAATTATTCTCGGCTTTATTTTTTATTTTTCATTATTTCATACTAATGAGTCTTTTAATTTTAGGTCACAATATCCTGAGAATCTATGTATATTGATAATTTCATAGTTTTAACAATTACTAATGTCTCCTCGTAATTGTAAATAAGTGGAAAACATTACAACTGGAATAGAGTCTTTTAAACTAATATCGGAAAGAGTCTTTTTATTAAGTAGAGGTAAGAATGTGTACTATTAAACCTCTCTAGGTTCTACGCCTTAGTGAAACTTCAACTGGATATTGATGATAATTGATGATGATGACTTTTAACATGTACATTGTTCATGTCCCTGCGAAAATCTTCCCATCTATGTGGCATGACTGCTTCACATTCTCCATTTTCCCTTCATTTCTTCGTCACCACCAGCACCAGCACAAAGCTACCATCCCAAAACCCTCCTATCAAATAGCAAAAGAGATGATCAAAGTGTATCTCTTATACAGATTCGTTTCACGTGAACCCCTTATTTAATTCTGAATCGTGCATTTATTAAATAATTTTCATAATCTCGATAATTTATTCAATATGCAACAATATGTGCACACACTTACAAGCACTAATATCTTAGCATTATAAGTATCACTAGAGTGGCAAGAAAAATTCCTTCACCCATCCGACGAGGAGCTTTAAATTAGAAAATCTATTTATTTATTGTGTTTTACATTTAATAGGGCTACAAGGACGTTTTTTTATCCTTGTTATTAGGTTCTAGGTTATTATAACTCATATAAATACTTATTTATTATATTGCGGAAGAACCTTTGCCTAATTTTCAATCAAAATATTCTAGTTCTCTTAAGGTTTTCTATTTTGTTTCCTTCACAACCTTTCTTTTCTTTGCCTCTTCATGTCTTTGGTTATACTTGTTTTGTACATGACATACGTCCATCTGTCTCCAAACTTGATCCTAAAGCATTAAAATATATCTTCCTTGGATACTCTCGACTCTAGAAAGGTTATCGATGTCATTCTCCTAAATTGCATCGTTATTTAGGGTTTCGCAAGATCCAAGTCTCAACCTCCCATTGCTCTTCGCAAAGGTAAACGTTCTTGTAAGTATCCTATATCTTCATTTGTTTCTTATGAGTCGCTTTCACCTGTTTCTAGCGCCTTTATGTCTTCCTTAGACTCAGTTGTGATTCCTAAGTCTGTAAAAGAAGCTTTCTCTCACGAGGAGTGGAGACAAGAAATGCAGGAAGAAATGGATGCTTTGGATGTTAACCAAACGTGGGACTTGGTTGAATTACCTCTTGGGAAGCAAGTCGTTGGATGCAAGTGGGTGTATACTATCAAGATGAATCTAGATGGTTCTATTGCTTGCTTGAAGGCTCAGTTAGTAGCCAAAGGCTATGCTCAAACATAGCCTATTGTGTGAGTGTAGTAAGGCAATTCATGAGTACACCACGCACATCTCATTGGGATGTAGTAATGAATATCTTGAGATATTTAAAACGAGTTCTTGGAAAAGGTATACTTTATTCAAATCATGATCATGAAAAAATATAAGCACTTTTAGATGCAGATTGGGTAGGGTCTCCGAGTGACAGACAATCCACTTCAGATTATTGTGTGTTTATGGGAAGGAATTTGATCTCTTGGAAGAGTCAGAAATAAACAGTGGTAGGTAGATCAAGTGTTGAATCGGAATACAGGCTATGCCACAAGTCACATGTGAGTTGATGTTGGCTAAGACAATTACTTGATGAGATGGGCATTGTTTACACAAGTCCAATGGAGCTATGGTGTAATAATCAAGCCGCTCTTCACATTACTACGAATCCTGTTTTTTATGAGTGAACTAAGCACATCGAAATTGATTGCCATTTTATCATAGAAAAAGTTTAACAAAATTTGAGTTCATTAAGTCATGTGAGAACCGGAGAACAATTAGTGAATATCGGTACCAAATCATTAATGAGAAATTGGTTGATTATATATGTAACAAGCTGGGTATGATTAATATTTATGCTCCAACTTGACGAGGGGTGTTAAAGACGTGATAAAGTGATAGAGTAAATTTACTCACACAAACGCATTGCTGTTATAATTGTAACTCCTCATTGTATATACATTATCAGCCTAACATAGAGAGGTTACGGCTAGAAAGATTGCGGCTTTTCTCAAAATACTACTTGTTAACATCGTTAACATAGATGTAATATCAGTTTCACTTGGTCCTGGAACACTTCCTCATTTTAAGGAAGATCCGATTGCCATTGGAGCATTTCACGCTGTTCAGAACGGAATCATCGTTGTCTGCACTGGAGGGAACGATGGCCCTGCTTCAGGAGTGTTGTGAATGTTGCACCATGGATTCTTACAGTTGGTGCTACTACGATTGACAGGGTTTTTGAGTCCAACGTTGTCCTGGGAGGGAACATAGTGATTCAGGTAACCTTTTCGTTTCAGAAAACTATGCTTCCAGGGTGTGTAATAGACTTTTTACAAATTAGGTTTAAATTTAAATTTTAAAAATTAGGTTATAATTATATAAAAAATAAAATAGTTTAACTTTTATAATTATTTATCAAATTTAATTACCGTATGAATTATAATTAATAATTTGCACATGTTATTGTACTAAATTATGTTTTAATTTCAAAAATATCATAAACTTGTTTTATTTCAATAAATAATATACATTTAAAATGATATGATATGTGAACTTATTAATTTAGTTTAAATCTAAAATTTTTATAAGGTTTAAATCTGAAAATGAAACCCATTTCATAAGTTAAGAAATGAGTATGAACTTATTTTTTTTAAGGTTTAAGTTAAACTTTAATTAAATCTGATTCAATCTAAACATTTATAAATATAGTGTTTAAGTGCTAAATTATGGAATACAGAAACAAATTAGAGTTTTCCAGGTTTCAAATGGCCTGAAACTCCTATATTACAAAGATTGTTTTCACAAGAATGTTAATGGAATTGGAAAGGACTGATCTTTTCCACATTTGATTCATGGAGAGGGAATAAATTTTGCTGATATTCAGTAAACGCCTTCTAATCCAATAATAGATTCAGCTTCTGCCAGGGATGCCGATTCAACTGATGAGGAGGCAAGGTATGCAATGTCAAGCTGATACGATACAAATAGTACTTTGGAACCATTTTCTAATCGTTACAGCGCATATTGATCAATACTGTACGAAACCTGAAAATGAGTTTAAATTTAACATTGATTCCTGGATAATGTGTATTGTTACCGTAACTGCTCTCCACCTGCTTTGGATCAGAGAAAAGTCAAAGGGAAAATTGTTGTGTGTCCACGTGATGATGATTCGTCACTGAGCACAATGCAAAAGGACATACAAGATCTTGGAGGGATTGGCCTAATTTTAGCTGATGACACCAGAAGGGGAGCTGCAGATAACTATTTAGAGTTTACAATGACTGTGGTCAGCTCCAAGGACGCTGAACAGATATTTAGTTACATAAATTCAACCAAGTAAGCTCTCATAGGTCTCAGTTTCAATTTTCTTGAGGTTTCTAACAAATTCCTGAGGAGAGATTTAACCTTTTTCACAGGAATCTTGTTGCAACAATATTACCGACTGTCGTAAAGGAAAAATATAAACCAGCACCTGCTGTTGCATATTTCTCATCAAGAGGTCCATCTGCCCTGTCCAGGAACTTCCTCGAGGCAAGGTCTTAAGCCTGTTTGATTTAAGGAATAGAATTGATAATAAATAGAATAAATATTTTTAAAAATAGAAAAGATAAGAAATAGAATAGAATGGGTATAATTTTGTTTGGTTCAAGGAATAGAATAGATAAAGAATTTTTATTCTATTGTTTAGTTTAAAAATATAAACTTCAAATGACAAAAGAATAACCAATAAAAAGATCAAAATATCATCATCATCATCATCAAAATTAATTTTTTTATTTTGATGATGATAATGAAGACGATGATGATTATACAAAATTAATTTTTTTATTATTGTTTTTATTATCATTATTACACATAATTAATTTTCTTCTTCTTCTTCTTCTTATTAATATTAACTCTATTCTTCTTCTTATTATTAATTATTGTTATAAATTTTTCTACTTATTATTAATTTTATCAATTATTTTGGTTCTTTTTTTAAATTCATTATTATTACCAATTTTCTTCTTCTTCTATTTTATTATTATTATTAATTTTATTATGATTATTAATACTATTATACACAATTATTATTATTATTATTATACAAAATTACTTTTTTCTTCTTCTTCTTATTACTAAATTCCTTATTATTATTAATTTTCTTCTTCTTCTGTTTTGTTGTTATTATTATTATTATTATTATTATTATTATTATTATTATTATTGTACGAAATTAATTTTCTTCTTCTTGTTGTTATTATTATTATTATTAAATTTTATTTTTAGTATT
Organism: Erythroxylum anguifugum; assembly: GCA_027478595.1. NCBI lineage: Eukaryota > Viridiplantae > Streptophyta > Magnoliopsida > Malpighiales > Erythroxylaceae > Erythroxylum > Erythroxylum anguifugum. The sequence goes on from JANIPN010000006.1 coordinate 988,002, forward strand.
AATTTTATTTTTCAACATTTTGCAATGATTAATTTTTCTAATCTGACTCATGTCAGCATTCATTATATAGTCTCAATTACAATATAAAATAACAATAAAATGATATTAAAAATAAATATAACATAGGGCTTTAAATTACTAAAAAATTAGTTGAATACAAAATAAGTTTAAGCTCTATTTTAAATAACTAGACAAAATAGCTTCTATGTCAATATAATCAAAAGTCTGCCATAAGATGCTACTCTTTACTCTCGGCTAACTGTGTATTATACATATAACATAACTTTGTAAAAACAAGGCTAACTTAATAAGAACAAATCCCACTAATCAAAAATTCAAGTGACATTAACTAAATATGAGTTAGCTGCACCCTCAGGATTTCATATCCAGAAGTTCATAAATGAAACACAGCCAGCTGATTATCTGTCACTACAAAGAGGGTTCAAGCACATCCGTTTTTTTAATCATTCTTTTTTAGTCTGGTTAACAAAGAATTTATGTTCAAGTTGCTTTTCCCACAAAAAATTAACAGCCTCTATCCACTGTGGATGAACCAAAAACTTCTCATTCTTTAGGGCCCACCGAGACTTCTCAGTTCTAGCATCTGTTGAGACCATATGTGTCACTTATGAGTCTAGTGCAATTTGATCATTTTTTAATGTTTCACATTCTTGCGATTGTCCATGTCTTGTATGAGTAGCTAAAGCAGGGACATTAGTAGAGTGAACAAGAAGCTGAGCCATCTTATCTGCAAAAATACACTGCAAAATGCAACACATAGAGGCTGAAATCATGACAAGAATTGAAAGGGAGAAATACTGAGACTTGTGCTAGGAAAGCTAAAGAAGTAGTCACCACCATAAGAGAAGAAAAATTATGAACAATGCATTGAAAGACAAATAATGATATCA
>JANIPN010000006.1:1000933-1015545 GCA_027478595.1 Erythroxylum anguifugum
AAAGTATCTACATCATTAGTGGTTGCTTGATAATGAGGGGTAGCTTTTAATGCAACTTCATTTTCTACAAGAAAACTGTGTACAATTCCCGCAGTTTTATAAGTAACAAAATTCCATTCTCTACTTGTAGCAATAGTTTAATTCTACTTGACCATTCATGTATTAATTCTTCCGGATTTGTGATACAATCTAAATTTAAGACACCATCTGGTCCTAGAGTAATATGTTTTGGTTTATATTATGTTGGATATTTTCTTAATTTTGTTCCTTTATAATAGTCTCCTTGTGAATTAAGAAAATCTTTTTGTTCTTCTGTCCATTGATAGTTATAAGTTTCGTCCCTTTTTCGTTTATCTCCAATAAGTTATTCTTTCATTTTTAATTCTTTTATTTGTTATAATTCTCTAGCTCTGACTTTCAGGGTTATCCTTATTATCTTGCATAAATACTTCTTGATCGGATTCCCATCCATAGATAATTTTTTCAGTTTCTTCTTTATGAGGAGGTTTACTAATTGTTGTGTTTAATTGTTCATGCGATGTGAGAGTTAATTTTTGTACTAAAGAAGTTAATTCGGCTAATTGTTGTTGAATATTTCTTTCTACATATTCTAAAGATTTATGTTGATCTAAAGCTTCTTCTATTTCACTCATGATTAGGTTTCTGAGTAGACGATTTTGTTTAAGGGCGATATAAAAACTTAATTCATCATTTACTAACTGAAAACAATCATTAGTTAATTCTAAATCAGATATAAAATCTTCTAATTCTTCTGGATCATAATTATCTTGATGTTGAGAAATATAACGTACTAAATTGTCAGTAGATCACTAGGGGTTGTGTTTCACTAATATATTGATTGAGTATACAACAAATTGAACGTTGATCTGTTGCCATTAGTGTCGTAATAATCAATGAAATCTAATTAGATAGTTGTAATAAGCTAATTCGCGACTTACATACAAATAAATATTGTAAACAACATTAAGGTCATATCGCAATTCGTCTAATTGTGGTTTTAATTCTAGATTAGGCCAGTCTTTGTTGCTTCATCTGTTTCTTGACGATACTGATTTACTAATTCTTGTGTATAATTTTTAGCATGTGTTAATAAAGTACAAAGTGAACAATTGTTATTGTTATTGTTTAAGGCCTCTTCCATGATTTAGTAGTAATAACTAGCTCTGATACCACTTTGCTATCCAAAACTCGAGTTGAAGGTAGGGATGTCACACCATATGTAGAATTGCAGTCAAGCTGGGGCATTGGTGGTGTCCTTACTGGAAAGAGATTTGCTGGGGTTAGGAAAGACATCATTGGTCGATAAGATCGTAGAGCCCAAAAGAGCACCATTGACTCCAGGGATGGAAGCAGTCAAGAAGGCGGCTTTGGAGGGCGAAACTTTTGGGTGTACAATAAGTGGGGCAGGGCCCATGACAATGACTGTGGTAGATAATGAGGAAAGAGGGAAGGATAGTGGGGGGAGGACGGTGGAGGCGTTCTGGCAATAGAGTAATTTGAAGTTGTTGCTATGATCAAGAGGTTGGGCAGAGTTGGTGCTAGGCTTATTGCCAATGTTTGTTTTAAATAATGAAAAGTTTTCTTCTTCTTCCTAGGATGAGCCTATCAGTTTAATTTGAATTTGCTTTCTCTCTTTTCTTGTTGTGTTTTGCAATTGGAAACAAGGAAAGTGACGAGAAATGCAGGGAAAATTATATGCTTGATAGAGGAAATGAAGAGCCCCACATTTGCTTCTTCTATTCTCTTTCCTTCCCAATTCCCTTCATTTTTTTCCATGTTTTTCTTGTAACTAATCAAAAATCTCCATTAAAAATCACACATTCAAAACTAAATTTGCCTTAAAATATGGGGAAATTTTTTTCATTTAACTAGCAAATTCAAGAAAAGTGTCCGCCAAACGAACACTTTCTATTGTGATCATTTAGTGCTTGGCCAAGAATTGTAGCTGAGATATTTCAATTGAGTGGAAATATTTCTACTACCAGTACCTTGTGAACTCTATCTTCTCTGCAAAATGCTTTAGGTTTTTCTACTCCCTTTTTATGAAAAAAAAAGCGTTGTGGAGATTTAATGACATAGATAAGTATGTTCTCATCATTTTATGGAGATAGTCCAAGAAGAGACAACAAAAGGAGACAAAAACAGAGGATGATAAATAAGATATATCTCTGGTTTCGCTTAAAACCATTTCAGTTTCTTTTGATTATGTCGTATTGTATTTTTTTAGAATTTTAGTATCAGTAAGAAACGACGTCATTTTAATAATATAACTCGCTTCTCCTAATGACGTTGAGGCGTCTGATTAATGAGGGTTACTCGACACGTGGCAGAGCTACGTCGGCAAAGATAACGGTACAGTTAACATCGGGCTAGAAATAAAAAACATTAAAAGTTTGAGCATTTTATTCTTACTTTTTAAAGTTCGAGATATAATTGAAAATTTGATTAAATTTTGGGCTTTTTTAATAATTAACCCTAATTCTTACTTGATTGATTAAAAAAATCCTCAACATTTTACAATTTTTTAATTATAGCCCGAATTTTAAAAATTAGCAATTAAATATTTAAACTTACAATTTTTTTCAAATATAGTCCGATGTTAGTGTCTCCGTAAATGGAGATGACATGACAAGCCATGCCATACATGTTTAATGGCACATAAGATGTCAGGTGTTGTGGATTCGCATATCATAATTTTGTAAATTGTAATTAATTATTATTAATTAAAATAGTTAAATTAAATTAAACAACAACAAAGATAAATAAGTACTCACAAAAGCCTAAGTCTTTCTTCCTCCTCCATTCTATATCAGTTTACACTAGTCAAATTGAATTCAAATATAATAAAACTTTAATCATATTTAAAATTTAAATAAGTCTAAACAGTATAATCAATTTTCAAAAAAATTTAAAAATTTTAAGTCAAGTTTTTTGGACTTATATCTCAATTTTTTATTTTTTATTTAAACTTGACTATTAATTCCAACTCATATTAAAATGTCAACTTTAAAAAAAGCCTCTAATGTCTTTGAACTTTATGGCAAGTTACATTTAGTTATTTATATTTTAGTTTTTATTAGTTAAGTTATTAAACTTACAAAATTGTATATAAACTATGGTGAATCTATAGAATAAAGGGGTTTAAAAGAAAAAAATCTAAAATTTTGATAAACTAATGAATTAATTACAAAAAATCTCAAACTTTATTTAATTTTGCAATTGTAGCTTGAATTTTAAAAAGTGACAATTAAATAATCAAACTTTCAAGTTTGTCCATCATAATCTGACATTAGTGTCTCCGTCAAATTTATTGATATAGTTTATCACGTGTTTCAAAAACTTAAACACTTATACACACCAAACTTAATTAAATTAACTAATTTAGTTTAACTAAACTATGTTGTTTTGTTAAACTAACTAATTAAACAGAACTAAACAACGTCTTTTAGAGTTGAAAATCCCTAAATCAAAGTCGTTGCTTTTCGTTCTCGCATAGAGATCTGCTGCTCCTCTCTCGCAAGACTTTGATAAATTTGTATTTTATGATCTTTAAAGAATCTTTTCTTAATTTTATAAATTTGTTTCATCAAAATTTAGGATAAAAATGTATTTTGGGAGCAAATTTTGGATCTTCAAATTAATTACATAACAAGAACAACTCTCCTTTTTCTTTTAGTCATACCATACCATGCATTAAATTGCATAATTAAGCTTGACTAAATTAGCCTGACTTGAACAAACTTAACTTGATCCGATCCAAAGTCAATATATCCAATTCAAGTGGATTGATTTTTGGCCAACTCGGACAAGTATTTTTCAAAATTTTAGACTTCAAGATAAATTTGGGCTCGGGTTTTCCGTCCTAACCTTATATGAATCTTAAAATATTTAAAATAAAATGATATTGTTTTCGAATAAAATGATGTGATTTTCAATTTTATAAATAAAATTAAACTTCAAGTCACTCAAAAACAATGAGGCTTGAACTCAAACTTTGGACTATCAAATCCAATTAGGCTTCGGCTAAGTTTGGATTCAAATACATTTTTTTTAGGTTCTAACTCTGTCCCATTTTTCATCTCTAAGAGTAATTGATCTTTGAGGAGAAGCCCCAACAAATTGGGTACTCTTTCATCTCACAAAATAAATTATTTTCCATAATTTCTAATAACAAGTAAGTTATTTTTTGTTTATTTAAAAATACATAAATTATTTTGAAATATGGTCTCCTATGAACAAAAAGTATGATTATATGTATTTTTTTAGTTATTCTTAAAGAAGAAATACAAAAATTTGTGAGGCCAAACTTGTAAAAATCAACTTAAGTAAAATTATTATTTTAATGAAATTGAAATTAGGGAGAGACTTAAACAAAAAGCTCAAAGTGTCTTAAAGGAATCGGTTCACATATTGTTGGAGAACGCGAGAGACTAAGAGCCTGTATGTTCTTTCTGTGGGATGAAAACTGTCCCAGAACACATACTTGGAAGCATCCTGACATGTGTGTGGGTTCAATTGGTTGCAAAACACTGCTGACTCTATCTCCCCTGTACCACAGCATCCTTTGTCCCCAAATTCAAAGCCTGAAAAGTACAAGAAATAATTGTTATCAACTAGAAAAGGAAAAGATAATGATTTTGAACCGAAAATAATTAGGTTTGCACTCAAACTCTGTTTAACATTATTTGATTTATTGATTTTAAGTTGAATCAGTCTAATTTCTATAATTATTTAGACCTAAAAAGATTTTTGTAAAGCCTAAATCTGTCCAACTTAGACTTAACCTGTTTATATTATTCGTATCGATCTATTTTCTTATAAATGGTTAGATTCAAAGAATTTTTTTAACTTTCAACATGATCAGATATGATATTTAATCATTAACTTAATCAAATTAGATTCGATTAAGTGATTTTGATTAGACCAATACAATATTTTACAAATGGTCAGACCTAAAAAACTTTTGTCAAATCTAAACTCGAATCTAACATTTAAATATGAACACAATTAAACTAAACTTTAGTAATTAATTTGAATTAGAGTCGGTCCGAGATAATTTGTCACAAAAAAATTTTAAATTTTTTCTTTCTTTTTAACAAAGGTGAATATGAGAAACCTTAAATGTTTATGACATGAGTATGAATGATAATGATCAGGCCAAGCCTAGAGGATAATTTATGTTGGGACCCTAATTCAACCTGAGGCTTAACTTGGCTCGGATAAATCTATGTTTTATTTTTAAAAATAAAAAATGAAAAATGATATTTTTGTTATAAGTGTTGGACCTCAAGCTTGGACAGCTCGAGCCCGACGGGCCTGGCCCAAATGCCACGTCTAGACACGAGTGAACTCCAAAAAAGAACAGTAAACAAACCATAAGATTGATAATTTTGGATGAGATCTAGTAGAGGTGTGTAGACATCAATATAGACCACCCTACTAGACTGCAAGCTGCTCTCCAGGGAATCCATGGCTTTGGATAGCTTGGCATTGAATATCTGTGATGCTTCATTGTACACCTCACTGCACTCCCTTGCCATACCTCCGGCCACCGTTCTCGTCGACGGTACACACCCCAGCGGCGGAGCTCCGAAGATCCCAATTCTACGAACTCCAAGTTCATACAACTCCTCCATTTATCAAAATGAGCTTGTTAGGAAGATATAAAACTGTTTCTTTTTTTTTTCACTCACAATGTTTTGATCCATTGAGAATGATGTTACATCGAAATGGAGACTATATAAACGATTGGATACATATAATAATTTATAAATTATGAATAAATTAGTTAACATATTAACAAAATTTTCAGGAAAGGGCAAACCGAGATGACAAAAACCGAAAGTACGTGGTGTTGTTAAATCACATAAATCAAAAATTACTGTAACTCCTAAGTTCGTGGAATATTTCTAAGCTTATATATTAGTTTAAGTGATTTATAAAATAAAAAATTAAGTCAAACATATTATAAAAAACCTTTACCTTCACAAAATTTGTGGCAGAGTCTACCAAAAGGTCGGAGTAAGAGGAAATATCGTATTGAGATTCTCTAACACGAGAATTAAAATAGGTATTAGCAATATCATTGCTGCTTTGGACAACTATAACAACCGATTTCTCTAGCAAATAGCTTGTCCTTTCGTCTCCAACAAGCCCTATCAACTTCTCTTTGTACTCTCTGAACTCTTGCAATTGATCATCTAGTGATGTGACCATCTAATTCACAGAAGAGGAAGAAGAAAGTTCGTTAATTGTGGATGAATCACTCAGTGTTGAAGATGACGAAGAAAAACAAGTTCCAGGCTTAGTTACCGCAATTTTAGGTGTCAGAGGGTCGTATCCAGACCCACCTGAAGCAAAACAAACGCCTGTAAGTAAATCTTCAGGTCGCAGGTTTGGATCCCTATAAGCTGGTAAGAGTTCTTTAACTCCCAACTCTTCAGCTGAAATTGAAAAAACCATGTTATCATTAGATTATATGAACAAATTATACATTCAAATGTCCTGATATCCATGTTTATCAATATTTATTATCGTACCTAATAAATCAGAGGGGACCTTTCCATTGGAAAATCTTCCAGTGGGTACTCCTCCAATGAAGTCTCGTCCATAAGGTGGAAAGTTGCACTTGGCAAGCGTTTCGAAACGGTTATTGTTTCCTGTATCAACAATGGAGTCTCCGAAAGCCATTACAGCAGATACGGTTTCGTTATGGGGAAGCTTGACTAGAGCTTCAGTGAAGCAACTGAGAAGAACAAGAAGAGAAAGGTGGAGCCAATGGAGAGGTGAAGAAAGCGACTGGTTTTTCAGACTAGGGTTCATTAGTGATGGTAGAGAGTAATAACTACTGTTTGGTTGGCTCATTCAAGTCCAAGTTTGGGAATCGGGAAATGGTGGGATCAGTCATTGGATCATCATTTTAAAGTTCATATGTTTATTAGAAAAAAAGGGTCGATCAATAAATGTCATTTACAGCAACCTACAATGGAGGATGGATCGACCAGTTCATCATGCAGACAAATGTCTGTCAGGCTGCAGGGTTGTTTCTGATGCACGTTATCATTCATCTAAGAGATGATTGATCGGGAATGAAGATATGTTTAAATCTGTTAATACTATTTGGTTTGAACATGTTATACTTATATGTGAAGTTGATCACTCAAAATATGAGATTGTAAGGTTCAATCTAACTAGAAACGTTGGCTTCTGGTCAGACCAAAAAGCCCAGTTAGAGTTTCAAATACGGATTGGAGCCTTTAGAGTTTGAGTATATCTATTATTGTATTATAATTTTTATATTTTTATATATATTTTTTATTATCATTATTGTACATATAGATATATTGAAAACTAAATAGTATAAGTATATATATTACTAGACTTCTCAAAACCCTGCGTTTCAACGATACTCTCGTTGATGTTATTATTTGAATTTGACTGTATATCCTGAGTCCGAGCCTCTCAAGTTTTACGATTTTTATTTTTGGATATTTTAAAAATTCAAACTAAAATGATATTTCTTGAAATCGGGTTGACCTCTTGAGCTCGAGTTTTTCGATTTAAAAAATATTTAATTTAAATTTTTTAATGAATGAGAACAGTCTCTTTAAATTATATTTTAATTTTTTAATTTTATCCAAGTTTTAATCAATTTTATAATAATTTAGTATTAATTAAATCTTTTAAACCTTAAACTTGTCGTAAAACTTTGAGTCGAGTTTTAAAACATCGAATTTACTTGCTATCCTCAGATAATGTAAAAAACCCACCAAAACCATCAGAAATCTGGGACAATCCTTTATCATGATAAGGTGATGAAAGAATTGAAACCAAAGCTTCAGATCTTTACTACATTTTTTCTGTGTCCATCCACATTTAATGTCACCTGTTGCCAATTTTGGTCCATCACATGCTTCGGTCTCTGAGTCCCCATCTTGTTGTCTACTATTTCGTCATTTTTTATATACATATTTATCTTTTCCATGATTCTATAAATTAAATTATTAAGACAAAAATCTTGAAGTATTGTTGAAGGAGGCGTTCCATACCAATCGAATTTTAATTAAAAAAGAAATATGTTAAAAATTAAGTAATAGTTTTTAATTTATAAAAAGTGATTGACGGATTAATTAATAAAATAATCAACTTTAAATAATAAAAGTTATTAAAATGAATTAGATCGAAAAAATAAAAATTAAATTAAAAAATTAATCAATTCAAAATTTTCACGGTTGAACCGACTGAGTTGAATTTGTTAATCATTACTTTTTTTTCACGAAACTTAAGTATCATAAGATATTAGTTGAATTAAGAATTTCTCCGTTAGAAAGCCTTGCTTCCAATCCTATCTCAATCCAATAGTATGGGTTAAGTCTGGTCGAATCAAACTCGGGTATGAACTTAAATTTTTTTTCAAATATGACTAATTATAAGAATTTAAGCAGCTAGTCTAAAGTCATATGTTTAATCTTGTTTAGACTCAACCTTAAGCCTTATTTTTTTTAGCTCAGGTAATAATATTTTTCACCAACCTATCCTATACCAAACGATATTATTTCATATTCAACAAAACGATGTTATTTTGTATATTGTTAAATAATTATTATTTATTCTATTGAAATTCAATCGGGTTGGGCCAGACAAAAAAAAGGTATAGCCCAAGCTCCGTCGGACCTGTTGCACTTTGTAAAGACCGTAAGTGCTATTTTCGGTTCGACCTATTGTCATCTTTAATTAATATTTTAAGTGATTATTGAAATTTTAAAATGTTAAGTAAGGTGTCTTTTAAATAATTTATAATGGCTTGCATGTCTAACTTGAATGCTACATAAGATATCTAGTGATATCTAAATCTTAATAATTGAATTAAAAAAATTTGAAATAAAAAATAAAGTATATTTATTCCTTTAAAAAAATTAAAAATTAAGTGGTGAGTTTGGAGTTATGTCACCTACCCATATAGCATCTGGGAACCACACAAAATATAAAGTCTCCATATAAATTTCACCGACCCATAATATTAAATTTCCAACAACGATCCAGACAGCCTTAAATAAACCTACCAAATGTAGGTGAGCTGCAACTTATAATTATGTTTGTGCGAGACAACCTCAATATTCGGGCAAAAATCTCTTCAGGAAAGACCATATAAATGAGTAAATCAGATAATGTTAAATCGACAAGATAGATTAAATAAAATTAAAAAATTTAAAATATAATTAAAGAGATTATTTTTATCTTTCCAAAAAAATTGAAGTTTAATAAAAATAGATTATTAGATAAAAATTAATGGATCTATTTTGATTTATAAAAATTTATTAATTTATAAAAATTAACTAACTAATTAATAAATTAATCAAAATTTAAAAACAAGAGTTATTTAAGTAAATTGACCTGAAAAGTTGAACGATTCAAAGTTTTTACAATTAAGCCATTTGGTTTTTTAATCATTACCTAAAATTCGCAACAAATGAATTAAAAGTAAGAATTTTTTGTTTTAATTTATAAAATTTAAGTTTTAAGATGCTGATTACAACCTTAATTTTGATTGTAATATTTGCAATTCGCATAATTGTAATATAATCCGCAATTTGGAATTTAAAATATCAAGATAAAAATAAAAATAAAAATAATTTCACTTTCTTTCAATTTCTCGGCCAGAAATGTTAAAAAAATGGGAACCTTGAAACTATATTAAAAAGGGTACTCAAAGTTATGTTGGGCATGAACGTTGAAGAACAAAGCTGACACTCAAATAAAAGTTAGGTTACAGACATTTATTATGATGTTACATTTTTAGGGTGTCAACGTATTTTATTAGAAGATATATCGAGAATCTGTTTCTTCAAACTTATTTTGTAACCGGTTTATTCTCTTTCCTTTTATAGAAAAAAAATGTTAGGTTACGGATAGTTGGTAACTAGACATCTTTACTACGTTGAGCATGAACGTTGAAGAACAAAGCTGAAACTCATACAAAAGTTAGGTTACATATAGTTGGTAACTAGACATCTTTTTTAAGGATTGACAGTGACTCTCCCACTTGGATGGATGACAGAAAAGGAAAGAAAAGAAAAATAAATGATGCACAACTCGTAATGACAAGTGTGCTTCGAGTTTAAATTCAAGCTCAGGGTCGAACTCGGACTCAGAACACGGACTCAGACAAGTAAACCTATGTACTTAGACACAACTGGCTCGATGAGTGTTCTATATGTCCGTTCCGTGGGATGGTAACTATCCCAAAACACATAATTAGAAGGATCTCCACAAGGAGGAGTGAATACATTACACAGGATAGAGACCTCCAAGTTTCCTGTACCGCAACATCCTCTGAGGGACACTTCAAAACCTGAAACAGAAGCAAAAATGTCGTCCTTTGGCTTTCTAGTACATGTCTTCTTGTTCGTGGGTCATACCATAAGTTTTTTTTTTTCAATTCAGTGTTTAAACTTTCTAAAATTTTTAATTTAGTAACTAATCTTTTAAAAATTATACAAATTAGATCAAAAAGATATATTATTTCTGTTAATGTTATGTGTTTATTAAATACTACATGGATATCTATCTATTAGTCACATAAGTAAAATCAATGATTTAATGTTATTTATACAAATTTTAAAAGCTTAGTCACTAAATTAAAATTTTGTAAAATTTTGTCACTAAATTAAAAAAAATCAAGTGACTGAATATTTATAAATATATTATCTCTAATGTTAAAGAAATCCCCATTTTATGTAAAAAAAAAGTGCAAAAGATACAAACACATCCTACAATTTTACTAAGTCTAAAAGAATCTTTTTTAAAAATTATGGTATTATGAATTATTAAAAATGAAATTTTACTAAATTTATCATTCCATGTAAGAGCGATATCGTAAAGTAATTTAATGAAAATCAAGGGCTTTTTTCAATTTCTATTAATAAAATTATAACAAAAATCTAAGTTTTATTGTAAAAGAGAACTGAATTTAAAGAGAGAGATAGAAAAAACAAAAAAAGGAAAGAATTACCATATTTGTTTGGATTTTGTAAGACATCCATCAATGGGTTGTAAACATCTACATATATAAATCTACCATCAGGAAGGCTGCTACTAAGTGACTGCAACCTTGAGTTCAACTTGGAGTTGAATAGCTTGGCGGCTTGGTTATGTCCTTCTGCACAGTTTCTTGCTATTCCTCCTGACAAAGTTCTCTGAGATGGTACGCACCCAATTGGAGGTGCACTTAAAACTACCAACCTTCGTGCTCCCATATCGTACAATTCCTGCCAAAATAGATTACATTCTTCTCTGAACAAAACACGTTTAAATATACGAAGTTCGGGGTGGCCCAAAGCATGGCAGGATCGAGTTAACGCGGACTTCTGGTTGAACTCAGACATAGAGTCGACCTAAGACCCAAATGGCTTACACTTCTCATTGTAAGATGATGTTATTTTAGACGATCCAAGTATAGGTTCAAGTTGGTGACTCGAGCTTAATTGATCTCTGAGCCATACTCTTGAGGCTCGGGTCAGACCTTTCCTGAATAGGGTATTAACTTAAACAGAGAGTGAGTAATTGGATTACCTGTAAGAATTTGTAAGCAGCGTCAGCCATGAGAGTGGTGTAAGCAGGAACATCGTAATGTAATTTCCTTGCCTGAAGAGTAAAGTATGTGTTTGCTATATCATCACTTCCTGCTACTACTAAGTATATGCTGTTCGCTACAATGAAGTTGGATTTCTCCTCCCCAGCAATCATTTTCAGCTTTCCTACGTACTCCCTGAAGTATTGCAGTTGGTCCGATAACGACAAGACTGACTGTAATAACCATTTGAATTATTTTAGGGTTAGATTCAGAAGATCTTTTTTGTGATTTGATCTATTTTTTATATTTTGAAAATTAGTTCTTATATCCTCATATTATTATTTAGCTATTATATAAAAAACGATGTCGCATTAAATCTGTTAAATTTTAATATAATTTCCAAAACATAAAAATTGTATTATAAAAAATATTAAATTAATGAAATATAACAAAAAATTGTATTATAAATAAACAATAATATAGATAAGTAAATAATAATTTTCAAAACATAAAAATTGAAAAATTCAACATATTTTCGTTAATTTTCTTCTAATTTTGTATCTGAACGATGTATTAAAATTTAATAAAATATAACAAAAATACATAATAATTTAATAATAATATAGATAAGTAAATAATAATTTTTAAAACATAAAAATTGAAATTAACATGCTTGTAACTGTTTTAAAGACCAGCTCGTACGTAACACATACCACTAACTTGGGTGTCAAAGGGTCGTAACCTGAACCACCTGAAGCAAAAGCCACGCCGGTCATGAGATCTTCAGGTTTCAATGTTGAGTCCAAATATGCAGGAACACTGCCCTTAATTCCCAGTTCTTCAGCTGAAATTAAACCAAGAAATTGAGAGTTATGAACTTGGAAAGCAAAAATTAAAGTCAAATTCCAATTTCTCCAGGGAAAGTTTCCGACAAAACAAGAACCGTTCCACGACAACTAAGACCCTAACAGTGAGCTTCTGATTTAGAACATGGATCAGTCTTGCATATAAATACACTTGTATGAATTTCTTCTGCTAAAAGTCTTAAATTGGGTCGTGGACCACGCCATACATTACAACTCTCCTTCCCTGTCTTCTTAATTTTACCTTATCCATTGAACTTTAATTCCTTATTAATCATCTCCTGAAACCTTACGTGCGAGGAAGATGATTGCTTTTTTGTTCAATGTTTCAACAATTAGTAGATATCGGTCATAATACTATAAATAATTAAAAATTATGTTTCGTATTAGCTAAAACTGCAGTAATCAGTAGAAGGGTTAGAAGAACCTAAAACTATTCCAATGCAATATTTGCTTGTTCCTACGATTGAGGAAGAGAAAGTTCTTGTGGGTTTGGTACCTTACCTAAAATATCCACAGGGACTTTTCCATCGCAGAACCTGCCAGTGGAGAGCTTTCCCTGGAAATCTATTCCATATGGAGGAAAATCACACTTTATCAGGGTATGGAGATAGTTATTGTTTCCTGTATCAACAATGGAGTCGCCAAATGCGAATACTGCAGGAATTGTCAAGTTAGGTGGCAGCTTTACCAAGGCGTTTACAGTGCATAAAAGAGCAAGATGTATTGCTAGTGAACATGATGAGAAGATATAACGAGGCAGAGAGTCAGTTGGTGATGGGAACACCATTTTTGGTTTTGGAACCTTTGGTCACCTTATTTAGGGGAACAAAATGGAGTGAAAAGGAGAAAGAGAGACAGAGAAAGAGAGAGGTAAGGAGTTAATGTTTCAACGAACGTTGCTTGAAATGCTCTCATATTTATAACCGAGACTTGATTTACTCACAAAAAGTTTATGGTGGAAGAGTTCCTTTACTGGTACGCACACAATGTGGAAGAAGATATCATATTTTAAGGTAATCGAAGAGCTGATTCAAGCTAAAATTATGGAATATTTAAAGGGTTTAATCTAGAAGTTAAAGAAAGTAACAAGAGAATTGTATTTGAAAAACTATAGAAGGCTAGCAGTTTCGCAAACTTTCCAATTTTACTATGAACGTCTATAATTCAAATAAAAATAATGGCAATCAAAAACGAAATAATAAAAAGCACTAAAATTTTGATAAAGTAGTTCGGCACAAACAAAACAAAGAAAGTTTGTGGATAAGAGAAAATCAACCCGACTCTAACCTAAATCGACAAACAAAAAATTGAGATGATCGAGTTTTGAGTTGAGTTCGAATTTAGAGGTCAAGATTGTTAAAATTTCTGCTATATGCAACAGAATAAACATCAGATGAAAGCAGGTGGAAATTGCATATTCTGTGTGCATTATTGTGTCTAGACAAGGCTAGATGAAGTTAATGACTTATGCAATAAAAATCCTTGAATCATTTAGGGTAGTTGATTAGTATTGGTTACAAGCATCAATCGCCAGATAAGAACAATGAACAAGGGGACATGGGTCTTTTTCAAATACTTACTATGGAAATCATATATATATTTCATACGTCTTTGTTATCAACAAAAAGATAATAAGAAAATTATTAAAGATCACTCTAAAAAATATTTTAAACCTGAGAAATAAAATTTGAATGAAGAAATTAACGATAGTTGTAAAACTTATTATCCGTATTTTATTTAAATATATTTTTAATATCTTTCATCATATTTGAAGAAAAAATTAATATTTATAAATTGACAAGTTCAAGTTACGGAAATAGTCTCTTTATAAAAATATAAAGAAAAAATTGCGCATATTATGATCTTCTTCAGACCTCCACAAAACGGAGAGCCTCGTGTACTGATGCCGTTGATGTTGACTTTATATTTTATTGTTATATTTTATTTAAAAAAAACTCTACATTTATTAGGTTTATTTTTCATGATATTTAATAATATAAACGTTTATATTATTTTAAGTCTATTCAAGCAAAAAAATATTGATTAAAATTGAAACATATAATGCTTTTAGTTTTTATATTTAAAAAATAATCTTTTGTATATTTTTGTTTTTTGATTTCTTTTTATTGCACGTTTTCAAGAAACTCAAACCA
>JANIPN010000006.1:1015555-1027160 GCA_027478595.1 Erythroxylum anguifugum
ACTCAATAGCTTTACGTACAACTTGAAAGGTGAAATTACGCATCTTTCGTCTTTTTCACAGGTACTCCATTTTAGGTAAGTATTTGAATAGGTCTAGGCGTTATGTCCAAAAATATGGAACAAAAGACAACGTTACGAATATTGATATTCACATTAAATTTTGGTAGGGTATAGTACCAAAATCAGTTAATATTGGATATTATTTTAGGTAATTTTTAAATTTATAAAATAATCTCTATTTTTTTAAATTGTAAAATAATCTTTCAATATTGTATTGTATAATTTAAACCAACAATGTCTCAAATTTTATAATAATATAAAATTAAAATAATAACAATTTATTTATTTATTAAATATTTTTTAACATATTTCATGCATAAATAATAACAACAATTAATATAAAAAATATTATTTTATCATCATATAAATATAAAATTAAGAAAAAGAGACGATGGTGAAAAAGAAAGAAAGTGAGAGTATGAGAAAAAAAATATAAAGAAGAAGAAGAATAAGGTAGTACAAACTGGTATGATCAGGTAAAATAGGTTGGTATTTGAACTCGATACCGAAACATCCTATTCTATATCATTTTTCGATTGGTACATTACAAAATTTATTACAATATACGAATGTGTCATCTTAAGAAAACAAAATAATTATCTACCAAAAAAGAATTTCTTACAATTTTTTTTATTTATCTGTAATGTTTTAAAAACTGAACTGTAAGTTAAACCGATAAAATAAAAGATTTAAGGTTTAAATTTTTAACTAACCTTTAAACTGTTATAAAACTGACTTCAAATTGAATAAAATTTAAGATTTAAAATATAACTAAAAGAAATTGTTTTTATTAATCAAAGAATTTGAAGTTTAATTAAAAAAAGAGATTATTAAATAAAAAGTAATATTTATTTTGCTTTATAATATTTTATTAATTTATAAAAATTGATCAATTAATTAATAAACTAATCAATTTTTAATAGTCAAAGTTATTATAGTAAATCGAACCGAAAAATTAGTCAGTTTAAGATTTTACCGACTGAATCGATTGAGTTTTTTAATTAATCATTGTTTACCTATCAAATTTTATGCTTCAAAATAATAAAAATGCCAAAAGTTACATAAATTATTTATAATATTTTAAATTTTGTTTAGCGTACATCCGAAAAAATTAGGATAAAAATACGTATAATATAAAAAAAATAAGTTGTAAGAGTTTAACAGTAAATTAATACGTAATAATCAAAACTCAACTTTGATCATTGTCTCTCTTTTGCTATTAATAGTCTTGGAGATCATTATCTCGTGGGCAGTCGAGTTCCAGCATATCCATCGAGAGAGTAACCAGTGTGCTGATCATCTGGGTTCATTAGCTGCTGCTTTACACCCCGGTCTGCAATACTTGCGGGATCCGCCGTTGAGTCTTCGCGAAGCCTTACTTTAGGATTCGTCTGGGGTGCGCCACGCTCGCGGCCTGCGTTTAGGAGCCCCCGACACTGCTCATTTGTGTTAGCTTTTTAGTGTTTTCCTTTCCCTTGTAACCAAAAAAAAAAAAAAAAGAAATGAAGAAGTGGCAGATATTTCGAACAAGTTGGTGGACTACCTCTATTGCAAGTAATGCTCATCTTAATCACCTCCTAGTTTGATTATGATTGTACTAAGGAACATAAAGGGTCATTAATGTGACACTTAAAAGGATCTAATACATATGGATGGATGGATAGATAACTTTGGTACTAATTAAAATTGCATACTTCAAGTGTAGGGTGCATATTGCTTGTTGGGTGAACTACCAGAAATTGATTAATGGGTAGCTTTTAGTTCATAACTTCATATGCACCAATTTCTTGGAGATATTCGCTTGATCTCTTTTAATGTATGGACCACCTTGTACTTGGTTAATTAAAAAAAGAGACTAAAAAGTGATCTTGGGCATGCCCAAGTTGGTGGGAGTGTTTTTCTAGTTGAAGAGTAATTAGTAATTGTACCTCTATATAGGCTACTTTAAACAACAAAAAATAAAATTAAAATTGATTAAAATATATAATAAAAATTCTTATACCCTATAAGAGTGTTTTTAAGTTGCTTAAGAATCTCTAATTACCTAAAATTTTTGGATTCTGAGTTATATAAATTATCAGGAACCTTTAAACGATTACTTAGATCAAATTTAATATTAGATAGGATTATAAGTTATTTACTGTTTATTGATCGCAGTGAGAAATTTATTTATTTACGCTATAAAAATAAGAAATTAATTATATGATCAATATTATTTTTTTAAAATAAGAAAATAATATTTTTACTATTTATGGTATTAAATATTAATAGTAATTGGCAAATAGAACCGGTCGCAAACTTATTTTCCGACCCCACTTTCAACGACATACTTTCCCAATTTGGCTATTTTTCAAACTTAAAATACAAGTACCTTCATCTAGCTCTGTTTATGTAGAGTAAGAGTAGGTGGATTTTTAAACAAGGCATCATCTAAGTGGGGTTCGTGGTACCCGCCATGTACAGATTGACGTTATAGAATCAGATCCTTTATTTCAGTTAATTAGTTCTGAAGAGGGAAGAGAGTGCCTCAATTCGAACTTACTTTCTATCTTCAAAACTGAATTAGCTTAGCTGTCGAAAATGACCATTCGAATACCATCCTTTATGCAATAAATGGCCGTACCGTCACGTAACAAATCCTGCGTGGATTGTCTCCATCTACGACGTACAAATTACAAATTGTGTTTCAATTTTTTTTATATTTTTTAAATGTTTTAAAAGTTTTAATTTAATTTTTACATTATTTTTATTTTCACAATAAAGAATATTTTTAAATATTCAATTTAAATTATTAACCAAATTTTAAAAATAAGTTGAATATAAGGTAATGCCTTTTATATTTTCTTATAGTTTTATTTTTGAGAGTTCATATAATACTCAAAGTTATCATATAACAATTTTATTTTTAGAAGATAATAATTTATAGTGTGTAAAATTTTTAGATTTTTTATTTTGGTATTTCATCTTTTAAATTTTTTAATTAAATTTAAAATTTTAAAAGCAGTACAATCCGGTTTAAAATTTCTCTTTACTACATTTTTTTATTTATTTTAAAAATAAACAAAGATTGGTAGTTAAAAGAGTTACATAATTTTTTTATATAATTTTAAATCCACGTAGAAGAGAATTAAAAATTAGTATAAAAAAGTTGAAATAGAACATCGCAATCTTTTTCAAAATCTGCTAATTATATTAATAAAAAATCTTTCTCAAAATCGGTTAATTTAATTATCGTCATCGTCAACACTTAGATAAAATCCCGCTGGATCAAAGAATCTGAAAAAGTCCGAAAATAAGCATCCTTACCCATCAGTAAAAGAACAGGCTGTTTCATTAATTATATTAATAAAATGTTAATAGAAATAATAGCTTAAAATAAGTTATCTGATTTTTTTATATATAAACACTTAAATAAAAATATTAAACGGTCGAATACAAAATTTTAAATTTTAAAATCTTTATAATTAATTAAGAAATTATAATGTTTTGGTGGTGGAGTTCATACAGTTTGGGCCGACTTTCCAATTCTGAACCCAACCTAAAGCCCAAATAACACAAACTTGATTATGGTCTCACTTCCAAAAACAACCACTCAATTTCAGAAATGAGCAAATGCTTATTTGATCACAGGGAAGCACAATAAAATAGTAACTTCATAACACAAATTACAAGCCTGTGTAACTCCTAGAAGCAGCATTTCACATCATAATGTCAGTTGTTGAATATATAATCTCCTGTACAAGATTAGTGCTCGCTATACCCAGATTAAATGTGTCATAAAGCCCTAAATAAGGCTCCAAACAGTCCACGCCAATGCTGGAAAGCCTACCGGAATAAATGGCTTGCATTTGAGTAGTAAGACGAACCAGGCTTCACAATCAATGAGCACTTACGAGAAATGGGTGTTGACACACTCCGCACTCGATCGTCTCCGATCCTGAGCTGGGAACTTGAACCTACACAGAAGTGATCATATTGTCAGGTGTTTATACACATAGAGTGAAAATCCATGTCTCTGAAACATTGTATGCTGCAAGAGTTTGAACCTGTAGATGGATAGTGCAAGTTGGGCATGCAACTTCCTTCATTCGCCTCCCAGATCCATCAGACTTGGATCCTGTAAAACAAATGATGCAAAGTTACCCAGATGCAGTTTGAACAAAGGTTCAAAGCTAAATTGTCAAAAAGAATCACAAACAAAACAGAGTTCCACCTATCAAGAAGATAAACATCAACCGTCAAAAAAGGGTATTACCTGATGGTGCTTTTCGGTTCCTTTCCAGCTCCTCCTGTAAAAGGTGATCCGATTAAGTATTAGAAACAACTAAAACTAAAATTCATATCAGATTGTTTCACGCAAGTATAGCAGGAAATCTAGTGTTACCTGAAGCTTCCTGGCAAGATCCTCGTGAACGTGCAACCCAGCAGGTACATTGGCAGCTTCTTTGGCATTACTCAGCCTCTGAGTTACTTCTGCCTGACAGATAATAAAATGGGAAACTTACACAATCATAATTTACCTACATAAAAATCTGTTAGTAAATTAAGGCCTTAGGTGATATTTCAGAAGTTGTATATTTCCTGGCCCACAAAATTTGAGAATGAGCCTAAATCTCATGGAGATACACAAACCTAACTACATAGCCTCTAAGATCTTGTGTAATCTAAATATGGTCAAACTATGAGGTTCATCACCATTCATTATAGTAAAAATGCACCAGAAAAGAAATATAATAAAAATACACCATTCTATATCACACAGCTATATAAAGAAAACAAGAAGTCCTAAGAGAAATTGCATGTCAAAAATTTGAGTCTAAAAGATGGAAGTCTACCATGCAGCAGTCACAAACTCTAACAGGCTGTGAATTCTCATCAGCAGTAAGAGCAATTCTTCCTTGGGTACACTTGTCACAGAAAATTTCTCCACAGTTTCTGCAATGGTGCTGAGAAACGTAGGAAAAAGACTAGTTATTAAATATACTATAGAAGGGATACAAACAGTGAACAAGGCTCCAACAGCCATGAAATATTAACTTACCTTGCGGACAAAAGCCCCAAAATCAGTGCCACATGCTGTACACTTTGAAACAGCTTCATCTGGGACCTACATATACATGATCATAAACTTAAGATAAATAATTTATAGTTTATGAATCAAAATGTCAACCATTCTAAACCACTTCTCCATCTGCAATCCCCTTTAATAACATACTCTTTATTCCAGAATGGGGAAGAAAGATAAAAAGTTGACAGTGATCAGGGGACCCATAATAACTGAAAAATTAAATTGTAACAAGATAAACAGTGAAACAAATATCTTTCATAAAGCTTTGATTTACCCAATGATCCTTCTCTTCATTGCTTGGCTTCATCAAGTTCATCCAATCAAATCCTTTTCTCTTCTCTGTAGGCTGTTCAGTTGTCTTAGACAACTCCGAAGTCCTGCTAGTTCCACCCATCTCCTTGAGCTGTATTTAAAAATTAAAAAAAAAAGAAGAGAAATACAATGCTTCATTATCCCTTTTTCTTTAAGTAAAAGTAAAAAACCGCAGCTAATGTAACTTGGTCATTAAAATAGTAAGTAGCTCTAACCCCAAGCACTTAAAGACTTGTAACAAAATATGGTGCAACACAACAATCCCGAATCCATTCACAGTCAAACCAGATTCTACCAAGTTCCCGAAAATGTCTAGCCAAAACTAGAACAAGAGAAATAAAATGGTAAGGTTGGCCTGCACACAAACATTTTAGTTCCGGTTTCATAATTTCTGGCGCCACGTTCTACCTCGTAGGCATACTCGAAATATCACACATATGCCCAATGCTAATGCCAATCTTTGTTTTTGGGCACTAACCATTTTGACATAACTAAAAAGATTGAATCACTAAGTAAAATTATGGCAACTGCATAATACGAAAACATGAAGAACATTAGGTGTCTAGGCTGAACAACCTGCACAGTAGCTGCTGTAACAGTGTCGAGAAGGGTAGTTGTTGTATAACTGTTTGATTGCAATCTGATACGCCTCGGTTCAATATCCACAGAACTCTTAGACCAAAATGCCAAAATAGATGCATCGACAATCTACAAATTAAAAAATATTGACACCAATATCACCCCAAAAGTTAGACCTAACGAAGGCTCCCAAACAAGCTAAGAAATCCAAAGATTCAACAAACTTACTTCACATCTCGTGATATTTTCAAGAGTATATATTCTCAAAGTCCGCCCAGTACTAGGATCAAGCATACGGATTCCATCCAATCCAATCTACACAAAGAAACGAGATTTAAATCACTACCCATGTCAGGAAAACTGCAACTATAAACCAGAAACGGGAATCCATGACAGAACTTGAAAGCAGCAGTAATTCTAACTACTAAATACTATCACCAACACAGTAAACATGCAAATCATGAACATAAACCGCATTACCTGGCAAAGAACGTCGATGGTAGTCTGTCCCGCACTTTCAGCTAACAACTTTACTCTAAACTTCTGGACCGCGCTTTTAACATCCTGTTGAGTCTCTGCTTTAGGCACAGCTCTAACAACCTTAGGCGACCCCGAACCTGAATTTACAGAAGAGTCCGTGGTAGAAGGGAAGCTAATCGCTCTCCCATAGTCATCAAACCCAGACCACGTCGACGATTTTGGCGCGGTCCCTCTCGCTCCATAAGGCTCCACTTTCCCGCCATCATACGCATAAACGCCATCTCCGTACCCATCGTCAAGACCCAAATCGAATCGGCTCTCGGGTCGCTTGTCGAACCTGGTCTGACCAAAGCTCCCGAACTTTTCTTCCAAATACCCACCTGTCTCGTAAGGGTTATCGTAGACAGGTGCGACAGTTGATCCTGTTATATTGTACGGTGCATCGTACACAGACGAGTATGTTGGGTTTGCGCTCGGACCAGGATTGGATAAGATTGAGGTGGACGTAGGCGGTGGAGGCCCGTAATTGGGAGCCGTATGATGCT
Source organism: Erythroxylum anguifugum (assembly GCA_027478595.1). Lineage (NCBI taxonomy): Eukaryota > Viridiplantae > Streptophyta > Magnoliopsida > Malpighiales > Erythroxylaceae > Erythroxylum > Erythroxylum anguifugum. Next base: position 1,022,600 of record JANIPN010000006.1, read on the forward strand.
GATCGTACGGAGGGTAAAAAGATTGCTGATAGGGCACATGCGGATCATAGGGTGGAAAACCTAGCTGTGATTGTGGTAACGGTTGTTGATTGTTAGGTGTTATTGTCGGAGGTGTATAAGATGGTGCCGAGGGAGGAGAAGGAACGGAATCGAGGGCTTGAGAGACAGGAGGGCAATTCGGGGTATAAGCGGAGGAATCGTAGCCGCCGTAACTGGCTGCGAACGGTGGCGCTGATGCGTATGAGCTTTGGTGGGGATCAATCGAATTAGGGTTGTTAGGGTTACTGTTTTGCAGGTGAGGGTGTTGGTAGTAGGTGTAATCTCCTTGGTACATCACTGAGAGATTGAGAGAGAGAGAGAGAGAGGGAAAGTTTGAGGTTTCTTTTTAGGGCTTGAGAAGACGAAGGAGAAGAAGGAGGGGGGATGAATGATTGTCTGCACCGCCCAACAGGGAGGAATAAGTTGCTTCACCATTGATTGGCATGCCGCAGAATTTTAAGCAGTGCTTTTTCCAACGCCAGGTGTATTCCCACGAGAATTCGATACTGAGAAAAGTTGGCGCGTACTTGAGATCAATAGTCCGCCCGGGCCTGGCCCGTGGTTCGGCTCGGAGGGTCATGGGGGGCATTTAGCCTGAACCGGCCCTAAGTTTTTAATAATTAAAGGGATAAAAGGAACATTAAATGTGGTAAAATACATCTTACGAAGGATAGACAGGGTTTGCATTCGGTAAAATAGTTTATCTCTATGTAATAATACGTTCAGGCTAAAAATCTCTAAAATAATATGTTCAAAAAATGCAAATTTAAAAATGCTTAAGTTTAATTAATTAATTTGAATTTAATAATAATTTTCCATTGAAACATATGATTATATAGATATATAATTAATTACAAATTTTAATTCGATTGATTAGGAGTTTGTAGGAAAATTCATTAAATTAATTATAGTAACAAATTTCAATTCAATTAATTAGGAAATTCAATTTTACTTAAATGATTTATTAATTATTGAAAGAGAGAAATGGTAAAATCATAAATTCATTAACTATAGCATTGTTTACTGTACACGAATGATTATCCAAATCAATTTACATGAAATGATACAATTTACAAAAATTAAGATAATATTATGACGCACAGACGAAGCTTAGATACTAGAGACTAAGAGAACAACTAATCATTGTACTTGTTGATATGATTTTCAATAGTTTTTATCAAATCATCTGTATATATATATATATTATATTTAGGACATGGTAATATTTAATAAATAATTAAATGTACCTTTATCTTCATATATTTGATCAAAATAACATGCAACTGGTTGATTAATTTGACTAGTAGCTTCCACATTAATACTTGTGGCTGTATTAACAGTAAATCAAAACACAATATTAGGTAAGATAATATAATAAATAAATAAATTTGTTATATTAAAAAGAAAAGAATATGTTACCAATATTTTCATTATTTAACCAACTTTGGGCACATGTAAGGGCTTCCACATTATGACGATGAAGTCAAGCATGATAAGAATAATAACCCAACCAATAGTACTAAAAGCACACTTCGAAGCAACAATGTATGATGGAATAGCTAATAAGTCTAGGGTGATGACTTGCAAGATTGGAAAAGTATTTCCACACTTCTTCGACTATAACAATATATCAAAGTGCTCATTTTCAGTTTTAGGCACACAATCTTCCATGAAATATTAATCTAACTCCATCATATTACAAGAAGTCTTAGCCTTTTTTCTCTTTTAAAAAATTTGGAAGAGAATGTGTTAATAATGGGTTAAAAGATGAGGTTGAACTTAAAACTGAACCCGAAGTTGAAATGTGTGTACTACTAAAATCCCGATCATGAGTTTGTTGCATTATGAGTTAACAATCATTAAACAGTTAATACTATAATTGTTTCATGTTATATATATGCTCTTGAGCTTGACCATCGTACAATCCATCTTATATCTCAGGTCTAATACATATAACATTGCAATAATATCTCCAACCTTAAACTAACAAGAATTCAACTTCTCCATCATTCGCTCCACTATAGTCTGAATAACCCCACTAAAGTCAAACATCCATAGTGATAAGACATGCTTTATATTAGACATAATGCTAAAGCAATTGTGCGAATTTGGATATTTTGTTCTCGAAAACAATTTAGTCGCATTATAGAATAATTCCAACTTTATACAAAGTTTTCTAGTCACGTCCCATTGATCTTCTGTTGGCACGCAGGTATAATGAAAATCGCTTTCCTTTAGTCTGATAAACACCTCAACATATGGGATTGTCAACTCCAACATCTTCAAGGTTGAGTTCTTTCTGGTTGGACAATCTAAAACCAACTTCTTTGAACTCAAAATGCATAGAATTTATGCAACTTCGTCAAGTTTTTCAATTCTTTTAGGAGATGAACGCCAATATAGAGCACTATTCCGAATATTATCTATTGCTTCATTTATTATCTCCGACCCATCCTTCACAATCAAGTTAAATATGCGCAAAACACCGTATATGAAATAATCTAACTCTAACCAGTAAGCACCCAACCTACATCTTACTCTTCAACCTCTCAATCATAATATCATTCATGCTACAATTGTCATCTGTGATGGTGGAAACTTTAGTGTCAATGTTAAAATCATCAAACAGTCCTTCAATATGGTTGCTAAATTTTTACTTGTATGTGGTGTCGGCATATAAATGAACCTATCATGTTCAAATATTAACAACATCAATCATAAATTTATAACTTAATGAAATATATGATAATAATATTAAAGAATATAAATTACCTCAAAAGTAACTGATGTAACATCTAATTATTATTAATATAGTGTGTCGTCATAGTCATATAACCGTTCTTTTGGTTATCAGTTGTCCACTTATTCGTTTTTATAGCAATCCGTCCTTCAATACTCAACAATGCTCTTAATGTCTCTTTCTTTTTATCCTTGTAAATTTTCAAAATATCCTTCTTCAATGTATCTCGACTTGGAACCTTAAAAGTCGGTTGTAGTAAATTACAAACATCCTAAATTTGTCACTTTCAACCATAAAGAATGGTTTTCATCTCCAATAATCATAGCCGCCATCAAAGACCTTGATTTGTTGTTGTCAAAAGTTGTTACGATCAATTAAAATTCCCTTTCATAAGGTTAGGAGTCCAAACTTCACTTTTATATTGACTTATAATTGAACTTTTATCATCACTTGGTACTGTAATAGAAATTTTCACTTTTATCTCTAGTATTGGATTAGAAATCTGTACTGAAAGAATATGTTCATCCATCTGAAACAAAAAAACATATAAATGCTTGAGGTTAGAAATAATCAACATATAAATACTTGAGGTAAAAAACAATCAAAATGAGTAATTGAGCACATCATAGCAATTGATGTAAGCATGCATTTGTACTAGACTCATATAGAAATATGAGGGTCATAAACGATATCAAAGAACTAATAGCAACTCAGATGGTTGGTATCATTCTCCAATTTCCAAATAACAAGGAGTTAGATTGTTGTATTACGATTCAATCTAGGCATGAACATCTACATTATTTACGTTGCTGCTAAATATATCACTACTTTTGTTTGTATCAAGCTAAGATTGACGCAAAGAATTCCTATCAAGGACAAAACTGCATTATAACAAGTTCCATCTAAATCTTAGAAAGACCCAACCAAATATAACATTTGTTTATTTCAATGAAAATAAAACTTGAAAAGATAACCTTTAAGGCATTCTAAAGGTTAAAAACAAGACCTCGTTAAACAAGACCACCTCATGTGTGGATATATCATATATACGATTGCAGTTCTATGATTCATCACTAGCAACTGATCATTCTTTTCTTAAATTGGATTCTAAATGATCGAGTGAGAACTTGATAGTTACCCAAGGAGCAAGTTTGGCCATTTAACCAAAGAACCATGCATTATTCTGGCAAGGGCATTACATCAAATAATATACATGCATTATGTCATATTTCCATTAGTAAAAACCACAATCACAAATTAGTCAAGTCAACCAAACCACACTACTCTTAACTCTCCAAACAATCAAATATTAATAATAAACCAATTTTGAGATGAGAAGAGAAACTACCTTGCTATTTAACACGTTGACGTTGGTTAATTAATGGTGTCGGTAACTTCATCCTGGTGGCGCAGTGGCCTGGTGGACTTGCGACGGCCGGCAAGGGAGCTAGGGGAGAGACAAACGATGACACGATACGAAGAAGAATAGTAGTCAATGAGAGAAACGATATGATTATGAAGAAGAATAGAAGAAATGAAGAATGGGATGGGAAGGCAAGAGGCCTGCGATTCGGGAGCTTAGCCTTTGTTTGGATGCTTAGTTACACAAGGGAAAGGAAAGGAAATGAAATCTTGCATTAGGGAGAGAAATTGCAAGATAAGAATAAAAATGACCCAAATTTCCCTTTCATTCCTCTCAATTCTTTCTCTTATTCTTGTCCAAACAATGGAAAGGAAGAGAAATACAATTTCTTTTCCTTTCTCTTCTCTTGGTTTCCCTCC
>JANIPN010000006.1:1034537-1045979 GCA_027478595.1 Erythroxylum anguifugum
CTCCATACCCAAAGTCAAGGATCGAACCCCTGACCTTTGGTTAAGGATGGATGAGTCCCTGCCACTCAACCACACCCTAAGATTAAATACTACACATTTTATAAGTATGTCAACTCGACCCATTTAGCATCCGGCCACTAATTATTATATCAGTATGTCCTACTCTCTTTTTATATGCATGAAAAGCTAAGGAATAGAAGTTGTGGAATTGATTCTTATGCCATATTCTAACTTTAACATGAAAAAAGCTATTAACAATTAAAATAATAATAACTTTTATCGTTAATTATGCAAGGCTGCTTATCACTAGACTTTTTCATACTCCCGAGATTCATACTAAGTGTGTAACAATTTTAAGAATCTCCCCATTAAAGCATTGTCCATTCTTTTCACTACATCACCTTTCATTTCATCTAATAGTAAGAACTAACATTCGTGTACCTTTAAAACCTACGATGGACGCTTTAAGTGGTGAAATTCACGTAATAACTAATAAATTATGTGATTCGAGTAAATTAAATAGTTAAGTGACAACTTAAATTTTGGTTATAAATTCTATTTAAGTAATATGAAATAGTACGACGATGACGATAATGACGACGACGACGATCCAACAAAATTCCGCTGAACGTGAAATTTGAGGGGGTTCAGTGCACGTAGTTTTATTCTTAATTAATAGAGAGACTATTTCTGAATAATTTATAAGAAATAGGAATTAATAGATATATAAAATAAAATAAATTACAAAAATATAATAACGATGATCATGATAGTCATAACGACAAAAACAAAAACAATAAATATGGTAAAAATAATAATAAGTAGGAAAATAATACCAAGAAAACTAATAATATTAATAATAATATGTAGGAAAATAGTAATAATAATTATTATGCAAAATAATAATAATGGTAATATCACTATCATTAGTAATAATAATAACAATAATAATAATAATATTGATTAATTAATTAATAAGTTGGAGAAAGATTAGTACTTATTTAAAAAATTAGGCTAACTAATATGAAATAGTATCAATCCAAAACTAGCTTGAGAGCTTTAAATTGGTTGACTCCTAATAAACAATATTTAAATTTGATTTGATCGATTTAATTGTGAAAATTTAAATTAACTATTTTTAATTTAATTTATTTCAATTACCTCTATTATTAAAAATTATCCGATTTATTAATTAACTTATTAGTGTTTATAAACTAATTAATTTTTATACATTAGAATATACTAGTTGATTTTTGTTTAATATTCATTATAGATTAATTCTATAACAATTTAAATCTTTAAACCTTCAATTTCTTCTCTTAAAATTTAATTTTTTGGTCCTATATTTAAAATATTATTAATGAACAAGTTTTGAGGTGATTATGTACTTTTGGCTTTTTTTTTTTTACGAGGCGTCTTAAAAGGGTCTCAATTATGAGAAGATATTTTTAAGCTATTTACATCCAGATTAATTCTTACTCAAATTAGGTAGATCCTTTACGAGAGGCAAAATTTTAACTTTAAATTTAAAACAGATACATACATAATAGCGATTCGAAGGTCTTACCCTCGCTTTATAACGCTGCGAACTATTTAACTTTTCTAAATCTTGCATATGAACAGTATCGTGAGCGTTGGAATTGTTGACTCTCAAAATTCAATTGCTAAGTCGTAATCCAGAGATTAGTATGGGTGGGTTGTCTTGGCCGCCACTAAGAATAGTGGAAGGACTCACTAGAACGAGGTTTGACAGAACAACTAAAGCTTGATGGTCCCAACAAGGCCTATTAAAAACGAGGTGAGGTAGGCGAGCATATGCTTGCTTACCTTACTCTGTTTTAGCCACCCACAAACACTATAAATAGGTCCACAAGCCGAAAACTGGGTTCCACTTTCATGGAGTCTCCACTCTCATCCCAATAACCTGTAGCTCCGTCAGAACCTAAAGTAGGACCACAACTAATCACAAAGAACCAGTAGGGTGTACTGAATTGTCTAAGCGTGGTGTCAAAACTTTTTGGTCCGTCCGTCTGTGTTTGGATTCCCGGAAAAAGCAGGTCAATACGAGAACAGAGCAAGAAAAAAATAATAATTGAAGGAACCCACTTCCATTTGCAGATTCCCAAGCACCAGAGTTTTAAAAAAGAAAAAGAAAAAGAAAGGAAGATCTTTCCCCCTACCCTTTATAACGTGCTAAACTGTTAGAACTTCGAGAGGATCAGAAGCACTCATTAATGCTCCGAGAAAATTCTGCTAGTGCTAGTTACTGTTCAATGCAATTAATAGATTAATTCATTGGAGTGAGCAGAGTAGTGGCAAAAGAACGCAAGCGGCGGTGATAGTTCAATTGTTTTATGTTTCTTGGTTCATGTCAAACTTCGCTTTCGATATCTTTTTTGTGTCAGTTAAAGTATAGCACAGTTACGGCTAAAGGTACTCTACTGCTACGTTTCTTGTGTGAGGCAAAAAGAACCAAATCAAACCATCCTTCCACGTAAAAAGAATTAGTTCATGAACTGTTCTTCGCTAATCTATATCAGGTAAAATATAATTACCCTCGAAAAGATAAAACAAGCTGAAGATTCTTACCAAACTATCGTTTTGGATTGTTACGTTATGGGTTGTAGCAGTAAGTACCAAGGAAAAAGGCATCTGGTCACAGAGAGACCCCAGAACAAGCCAAAAGAAGAAACAGAAGTCTATAATGGCACTTTAACAAAGAAAATTCTGTTGTTTTTTGCTCTGCTTGCTAGAACCAAAACACCTCCATGCTTGCCTCTTTTACAGATTTACAGATTGGACAGGAACCCAGAAAAGCTTCACATGATTTGCACGAGCATAGATGTCTACAAGGTAGAAAGATCACGCATGGTCTCCTAGAATTGCAACTTTTGCAGGAGAAAATCTTTTTGTGGGTAGTAGTACCGTCCTCTTCTTGTTGTTTTTCACACGAACCACAAGATTCTGCATCTTGAGATTGGCCTCGATCACTGACCATGAACACCCTTTCCCTGACTTGTTCGAGGGTGTTGTTCAGTTCCACGACCATAGACTCGTTTGTTCTGGCCACTCTCTCCCATGTTTCGTTCTCCAGTTGTGCTTTCCTCAACCGAGCCTCTAGCTCCAATGTCTTCCTTCTAGCTTCAGCCAAGTGCTCTTCTTTTTGTCTCAACAGAGTTGAGGCCTTTGATTCTGCGAACTTCAGTAGAGCTTCAACTTGGGATTTCCTTTGCTCTTGCAACGCATAACGAAGTCTCTCATTCTGCAGCAAAATGAATATATCTCTATAAATGAAACAACTATGAGAAAGCAAACACAAAAAGTTCTGATTTTTTTGGTTTTTGTTTTTCACCTGTAACTGAAGAATCGAATCGAGCTCATCTCTCTGCATCCTGAAATGAGCATCCAGAGATTGAGAAAGGACCATGGCAATGAAACTATCACAAGTTGTTGTTGAAGAAGATGAACCCACGCCTATATTACTGTCCAACCCAAAGTTTTCTTGTGAAAGGAGGAGATTTTGCTCTTGTTGTTGAGGGTATTGGAAACTGGAACAAACATCAACTCCTCCATTCCCATATACAGGATTATAACCAATCCAATCCTGTAGGCCAGACATGTTGGTGGGGAGACCGAGATTTTCTGGATACAACTGTGCTTGAACAGCCATTATTACTAGTACCAGAAGATCAGAAAAGCAAATAACAAACACCAAAACGTACCACCTTTCTTCTCTTCACATAATTCATATCCTGACCTGACTAAAATCAGAAACCATGAAATGGGGTTGTGGGGTTAACGTTTCTTGTTACATCACCATAGATGCGTGACCCTTATTCTCTCTCTAAATAGCTCCCTCTTTACGACAGAACCTAAAGAGACACAACCATTATGTAAGAAACTGTTGGATGCTGATGCTATATATAGGCAAAAGAACAGAGAAATTGTCTGTTTCTGTGAGATAATTAAATCAACTTCATTGAAAAAAAGCTAGAGAACCGAACAGGGACGGACATGGACACACAAACACACACACACACACAGAGGCAGAGATTGAATCAGACTGTGAGTATCATTAACAGGAAATCTTACCCCACGTAAAAAGGGAACTACACGACGATGGACATGCAGATTTTGTGACAATAACATTAATATTCATGGGGCCTGTACTCCACTGGGTGGTGGGTGTTAATAGAGAAATTCACTCGCAACAGGACTTGACAGAGTCAGAGGTTATCGATTGAGAGGGATTGCCAAATTTGTCAGGTTGGTCATTGGAAAAGCCAGAAAGAGACTTATCAATTAACATACCCTCTTCCTTCTGTACACAAGTAAGTTTGTTAAACGGTTAAAAATTAGTATAAAATATATCCGTTAATTTTTCCCCTCATTTTAATTTTTATGTTTTATTAATTTTTTACTTAAATATTGAAATTATTTAATTTCTTAATAACTTATTTTATTATATTTTAGAATTAAAATTTTAGTTTTTCAATTCAATAAAAATTTCTAAAAATTTTAATTTAATTATTAATCTTTTAAATTTTGTTTAAATCATATTATATGTTTGGAGACATTGTATCAATAAAAAATTGTTTTGACATGATTTATTAAAAAAAACATAACGAATTATAAGGCTTTCTTATTTTGGGGGAGTCGGAAAAGATCATCACAGAGATTATTTTTGTAATTCAAACTTATGACTTTATAGTAACAAAGGTTTAATTTTTATCGGTGATTAATTTTTAAAATTTTATATAAATTAGGTCATGATATTAAAATTATTTTAAGTTGGAGTTATAAATATATATATAAATACAATAAAATTTATATATAGTTAAATTGTAAAAATTGCAAATTAAAAAGGATCTATTGTGATAAGTATAACATATGATAGTAATATTTTAAAATATTAAAAATTAAAAGGAAGAAAATTAAGCAAAGAGATCAATTATTATTTACTCGGTTTATATGTTGATATGCCGTAATCAGTATGAAACTGTAAATACTAAATACCGAAAGAAGACAATTTCAATGCAGATTGAGTTTTCCTTAATATGTGTTCCACTGGATAATCTCCATGTGGGTGTCACGCGGCGGGGTGTGGACTCCTTCCCCTTTATCTAATTTCTAGGCCAAGCACGACAACAGTTACCCTCACCTCCTTTTTTTGCAACTTTCATTTATGATTTTTTAAAAAAGTCTTTATTATTTTAAAAAATTAAATTATTTTAATAAAATTTATAGATTAAAATAATTATATAAATTATGTCGTGTAATAAATTTAATAGTAAAAACATAATAATTTATTTAAATAAATTTTTTAAAAATTTAATTAATTACACTAATAAATTATTGACCTCTTTTTTTTTTTTTTTGAAACGATTGACCTCTTAATAGATAAACATCAACAACACCTAATAAAAATACCGCTAAAATGCAGGTACTAGGGAAGGTAATAGAAATTATAATATATATAGTGAACAATCGAAATGAGAAGGTGGTTGGTTACTTCAAAAGGGGATATAAAAATATTATTTATCCAATTATTATATACTACCAAGCGTCTTTTTTTTCATTTCTTACCCATTCCTTTCTTCTCGTATCAACTAATAATTTAGTTTAAATTTATCTTAATTAATTTAATTCATAATTAATTAAAATTAATGTAATTAAACTAATTTAAATTCAAAATGTTTGTAAATTAGGATCTCGTCCGACCTTATTAAAAATAAACGATTAAAATTCAATCTAAACGAAATATTATTTTTGTTTAATTTTATAAAAACAATATTTTATTTAAATTTTAAACTTGCAAATTAAAATAATAAAAAAATTAAATAATTAGACTACAATTACCAAGCCTAGACAGAGCCCGTAGCCAGAAGGATTTTCCTTTTTGTGTTACAAACGTACGGAGATGTGTTAATGTGAAACTGCCAACGAGGGTTTCCGTTGCTCTTTTACTTCTAATTTCACAGTACACTCGGCTTTAAGACTCAGTTGGATATGGTTGGGTACTTGTCAGGTCCTGAAAGAATCCTGACGACCTTAGAGGCATTTAATGTGCACAACCATACCTTAGGAATCAGGATTTTAATAGCCTAATTGGCAGGCATTTAATCGAACTATACAATACCTATGTACCATGGAGGATGCTCTAAGCCTGCTACTATTGCTAATTGTCACGGTACGTGTTTAGTTGACTCAATCCAATCTAACTCTTATTAATGCGCACAAGACTAGATTAATTGAGTTTCAAATTGGTTTAAACCGATCCGACTCGGATTAATTCGACCAAAATGCTAAATCGATGACATTTTTATCCATAGGAACCTGTTCAAGAAAAAATTCCAAGTCCTATGGCCGGACCCGACCGGACTATTACCAACCCTTCATGGACTTATGACTACAACTATTGACAATGACATGATGCTTCAACTTCACCCAACGTAGGACCCCCCTTCAACGAAGGAAATCCAACTCTCTTGTCATTTATCTCAAACTACACAGGAATGTGAACACTCCTGCTCCTGCAATTAACTTCTACTGTATAAAGTACTTCAGATCAGCCAACATGAAATTGTAAGTCATTGGAACTTCCAATTTATTGGCGTAAACTTGTCTTTGTCTACTCTTCAAGGCCTACTGGCTTATTTATTACATTTTTTCTTTCAAACCATTTACAATATCTCCGCAGATAATCTGATTAAATGGCTTTGGACCTTTATAAGCCAATATTGACAAAGAAAAACACCATTGATTATCTTAGGCATTGACTCGAGAAGACTTCCCTACTGCGCTTTCCATAAGAGAATACCACTCACCAATTCGCGTATGCTCCACCATATCTTGGCCGGACTTCAGGTAGCGAATGGGCCTCAGTACGCCGAAAACAGCAAGATCGGCTAAATTAGGATTAGTGCCACCTATCATGCAGAGGTTCATCCAAAATTCTTAGTTCTTCTAAACTTCCCTAGTCCCAACAGCTATTTTAACCAAGAAGAGACACTAACCGAGAAATTTGCGACCTTTCAGAGCGTCCACCCAAGTTTCTGCAGCATCATACAAGGCAGCTCGTTCATCAGTGATGTTATGTTTCTTTTTCAGTTTTTTTGAGACAAAGTACATGGCTGCAGCCCCAGCATACTTTGACACAAGCCTTTCTGTAAAACTGAAATTGCCTGCATAAGACAGTTAGCCAATTCAATGTGTAGCATTACAGTAGAAGAGTTTAAAGCTACAGAGCATAATAAAGAAGGCAATAATGAAGAAAAAAATAAACAGAGCACATAAGTAATGTAGTCTTCTTCTACACGAAACATTATATCTGAATACAAATTCAACAGAATATGTGCAATAATATAGACCAGCATCTTACCATGAGTGGTGATATAGTCAAACGATTCAAGCGCCTCAGAAGCAGTTCGATAAATGTTTGGTGATAGAACATGAACCAAGTGATTATCCACCCACCTGCTTCGACATGGTTCTAAATCAGTTGATGGTCTACCAACTAAAGCAAAAGTTGTGGTAATAACTGGAAGAATAGTAGCCCCACACAAGTATTAGATGAAAACTAACATAAGTAAACAAGATAGACGGGGAACACAAGCAAGCTTTTGCATGATATTAACTTTTATACACTGGAAAGTATTATCTTAGATGAACACTGTGATGATTTCAAAGAAACCAAAATGCCTAATAGATGACAAAAAGTGATTGAGATGATAAAAAGTGCAATCATACCCACGCCACTTGGCTTCTTCATCACTATCTGCAATAGCATAATCTGGATTGGTCTTCCGAAGCAAACTATCAATTATTTCTGTATAATATAAGAACTCAATCAGAATAACGTTCCTAGAAGTGAATCTTAAATTTTGGCTTTAGATATATATGTAATAAGACCCAAGTCTAACCATCAAAACATAGAGACATATGCCAAAAAGGAAAAGTAAAAACCTGAGGAATCAACCATCTGTTCTCCATCGACTGTTAATATAGGCACCTTCTTGTACTCTGACCACTTAATCTCCTTTTTGCTAATGGGGTTGACTTCCACAACTTTGTATGGTATGTTATAATAATCCAAGAAAGCTAAGTGCCAAGAAAAGAATAAGAATTAGTACAACATTCAAGGAACCTCAAACAAGACACCCTCTGAGACTACTACATTTACTTGTATGCAAACAACTAAACAAATCCTCCGAAACTCGTAAGATGCCATTCCGATTAGCTTCATATCTGTACCACTCCAAGCCACTCAGTTTCACTTAGATTCACTCCATTATGTTTTGCCTCAACAGTAAACCTCCAATGTAGTTTTATGTATCCCATTAGAGCAATAATTTAAGCATTAAGCCTCGTTCCCAGTATAGAGCTGAAATGGTTAAGATACTACATTTCACACACAAGGAAGATTTTAATACTCAAGAGTCCAAAATCTAACTTTTCAAAAATCAAAGTCTCTAAGCACACTCCTTGCAAATCAAAGCAAACTTATCTTTTAAACGTTGAACCTCACAATACCTAGTACCTAGCAATCCACTGATAATACTTCCCATTTGTTCTCGAACATTAATAAGCTTAAAGCAAATGCAAAAGGGAAACCAAAATCAAAGTGAAATCAATTCCAATTTCTTCTGAAATAAAACAAGTCAAGAAGAGATTGAAAATTTTACCTTTAACTTTATTGCAGAAAGGGCAAGCTTCGTACTGGTACAGAACAACGTCCTTAGGGAGGAAATTCCCGGCGGGCGGCAACTCCTTCGCATGCGCCTCTTGCTCGAGAGACGACGACGCGACAGAGAACAACATGGTGCCGGTAAAGACATCGCGCGCGACGGAGGGCCTTGATACTCTAAAAACATTTCTCACCTTCTGACAATTAGAAGCTGGAAACCCGTCCATCGTCGATGCTCGAGCAAGCTGGCCCGTGGCAATGGTGGATGTGGCGGCGTAGTTGCCGCCCGCAATTGCTCGGCGGAGAGTAGTGAAGCGTTGCACCCTTCTCATGGTCACCAAATCGAATACCTTTCTCTCAACGGACGTTTGTAAAACGGAAAAATCGCGCGTTTGTGCTCGCACTTGGACTTGACTAGGGTTTTGAGGTTGCTGCTGAGCAGGGTTTAAGGCAGTCACGTGGTAAATATCCGGCAAATTGAACTAAGATTCGACACGCGTCAACAATTCCTGCGTACACATCGACAAACCAGACTCGGTTTGGTTTACATGAACCAATACTTTGACACGTTTCAACAATTCATACGTACACATCGACAAACTAGACTCGACTTGGTTTATATAATCGCTCAAAATAATATTATTTATATTTAAATTTTGAATTAAAATTAAAATTAAAATTAAAATGATTCAATTATTTAAATTAAATTCGGAACAAACAATTTAAATTTAATTACTTCTCGAAAGAAAAGGTTAAAACTTATAACGAAGACTCTTATCGTTATGATCAATTTTCCTATTAATAGAGATTCTATTTAATATAATTTAAAATTTTTCAAGTTTGATTAATAATAATTTAAATTTAAAAAATTAAAATCTTAACTTTAGAATATAATTTTTAAATACTCCTACCATTTGCAATATTTAATAAAAAATAAGAACAAAACTTAGTATTTTAGTTGATATTCAATTGAGTGTTTAATTTTAAAATTTTAAATACTTCAATTCAAAATATTATATCTATTAAATAAAGTGTGTGAAGACTAATTCAAGCGTCAAGTAGATTTGAGATCTTGTCAACATAGTTTTTGGTCTTGGGATAAAAACGTTAACAATTATATATTCTTTTTTTTTTTTGGAGGGAAACAATTATATATTCTAATTGCAATAACTTACGTGATAGTAAAAATTACGACGAGAACTTTTTTTTTTTTTGACAAAATAAGATCCATTTAGTTATTTGACCGTTTCAAAAAGTCAATAATCATATTTAGTGATCAACAAATTGAATTAACGGGTTCAACTCGATTTGTTAAAAAGATAATTATGTCCAAAAGTTATTACAAATTACTAAAAAGATAGAAAGTTAGACAAATATAAAGATAAAGACAAAATAGAAATAGAGATAAGTTTATCATATTTTAATAAATTTCATTATTTTAATAGCACTTACAAGATTGACTTTATTAGTAGCTACCGCCTAAAGTCGTGAGATTAGTAGTATGTCAATCAATGAGGTTAACATCATCAATTAAGATCCTAAATTTATACCTCTAGATGTGTTTGAAGATGTTGAAGTTAACTCTACACAAAAAAATATTGAAGAATTAAGAACTCGAGAGATGACAACTATTCATAATAATATTGCTTCTAACTTAATGGTAATTAGACGTCGTTCTTATATTATTATAAACCTTTGTTTTAAATGATGATGTTGACTTCTTTTACTTTATCTAAATTCTTATGAAAGTACTTAAAAAAGACTAAGATATAATATTGATGTCTCTATAAATCTTTTTCTAACGTCATGTTCTTATAAGTCATTTTACACATAAATAATTAATACTAAACAAATAATTTTACCAAACATCTTTAAATAATCAACTGATATTATCCGCTGGTCAAATCAACTATATTAATTCGCTAATTTCAGGGCCTATGTGAATAAGAATATGTTACATCACTCTTTTAAATATTAATTATTACTTATTATATCAATCTTATCAATAAATATGATACAAACAAAATGTTAAATTGGGTTATTAATTTAAAATTTTAAAATTAATTAAAATTTGAAAAATTAAATACTTAAATAAAAATGTAAAAATTATAACTTTTATAATTGTTATCCCTTTATTAATTGCTATAGTCACAAGACTGGACAAAAAGGGACTTTGTATTTCTAATCTTGCGGTTCCAGTAAGTAGTCCTTCAACTTCAACCGGTTCTGACTCGCTAAACTATGTACTGACGTAGTTTGGACGCTACACAATATCCCGGCGTCATCGTCCAAATCCAAAGACACAACGTTAGGACTTGGCTTCCGAGCAAATTCCGGCGAAAAATTATCGGCCACCTCCTTACTCGACTGTTTCAAATCGTTAAAATACGATACTATCCAGTCCTCCCCATCTCTATTGCCACCCAACAGCTTTATTACCTGAACCAGAGAAAATCACTAAAAAGTTTATAATTAAAATTATAATTTATATTTACATTTTAAATTTAATACAAAATATTTACTTTCTACCCAATATCAATATAAATTCAATTGAGGTGCAAGATTTGAAAAAGTTTAGTAATACGCAGCCTTACCCTAATTAGTATAGAGACAAAAGCAATTTGAATTTTTAATTTGAATTTCTTCACAAAAGTATCTTTTATTTTCTATTTTTGTTTTTCATAATCTAATTTACTATCAACTAAATATACATTATATAATTATAATTATCAATTATTAATAAACAATATGAATAA
>JANIPN010000006.1:1144806-1163915 GCA_027478595.1 Erythroxylum anguifugum
AAAACAACAGTTAAAGATGCAAGTCGGCGAAAAAAATCTGTTTTGGAAGAAACGAAAACCTGTTGTCAAATATTAGATAAACGTCTTTTTCTGGTTTTCTTAATATGGTTGTGATTTTTTTATTTTTTAAAACATGGCAACACAACAATAAGGACCAAACAAGTTTTAACTTATAGTTTTATTTTTAATAAAAACCACAACTAAAAACAGGAAAAAAAAAAGAAAACAAACACCCCCTAAAACTTTTATATAATTATGTTAAAGAAAAAATGACTTTTGATGGGACATATTCAATAATAGCACTAGTGTTGCTTCTAAAGAAAGAAAAAACTTCTAAGTACCTTTCATTTCACAACCCAAAAAAGGTAAATGAAGATTTAGTAGTTTCAATCATTATCAATAATAACACTAAGGCACTATAAAGAATAATGGGTTAAGAATCTTAATCTACAATAAGGACATAAGCTTAGGACATATGCTTTTCCCATTTTGTTTGTTACCTGCCAATTTCCTTTTATTTATGTAAAAGGTAACCATAATAAAAACAATAGCATGAGATAGTCCCCCAACGTCGAAACTCAATTCTATTTGATTGTCTGAAATGTCAAAATCTAACATTTGAGTTTTCTAGAAATGAATTATCCTGAATAAAGTTCAATAGATGCAGAGATAATTGGTGGTGTATTAATTGTAATACGTTGTACAGATTTTATTACGTATCCAGGATCAAATATGAAATGATTAAAAACGAGGGTAATGCGAAATACCTAATTTCGGTTTCATCTTTGATTTCAATATCGTTTTCGAGCTCTAAACGATCACGAATCTCCTAGGACCTTTATAAAAAGTATTTCCCGACACGAGATTTAAGTATTTTTGCAGTTTTTCAATACGTAAGTTCTCTTAACGGGTCAGAGAGTCCTTAATATGATCAACTGCAGGAAACCTTAACCTTTATATAGCTTCCATATCGGGCTTCCCATCACAAGACCAATATGGATCTGGTCCATACTAATTGGGATCAATTTTTCACCCGAACTTCGACCCATTAATTTAGATAATTTATTAGGTCACTTTATTATCTTTATTTGGATCAAATTACGTAATTTAATTGATAATTTATTGAAAAACTAATAAATGTAATTAATAGTTGTCCAACTTTATAAAAAATCCCGTCATTAATACCGTAATTTTAAAAATTAGCCCATATAATATCAACCATTCAGCTTAATATCAATATTGCGTCAGTAATGGCCACCTTCTAACATTAAATTATAGTATAGGTTGATTTGACAAAAGTTGTCTTTTAATTATTTATCATGGAGTCGTGTGTGGTTTAATTAAAAAAACCTTTTAATCTTTAAATTATATAAAAAATCTAAAATTTTTTAAATTTTTTGGTAAAATATTTTCTGTAGACTTCGATTAAATAATAGCAAACATATATAATATGAATATATTCCTGAACTAATCAAATATTGTATATATAATAATCTAAGCCATCTTTTGAATTCGAATTGAAATAATAAAATTTGATTTAAATTAATGGTTTATTATAATTTTTAAATTATTAATTTAATTTAATTTTAATTAGTTTATTCAATTTAGGAGTTTTATCAAAAAATTGAAAAATATAAAGAAAATTAAAAATTAAAAATTTTCTAAAATCACTTAAATTATATAAGAGATTGACGCCTTTTATTCTTTATATATATATATATATTAATGACTTAGAGAATAAAATAATAATTACAAAATTAAGCAAAACTAATGGATAAGCCGAAGAGTCAAATAGGACCAAATTGGAAAGACCAATGATTGTTCTAATTCCGACACAACTCATACAATTTCGGGCCCAACACGTGTCATCTTACAGTTTACAGTTGGTAGAAACAAAAGGGGTCCCACCTCTCAATCTTCAAAATCCAAATAAAAAGACCACATCCAATGGAACGGTCACACGTCATCACTCCGCCCCACTAAGATGTTGCCGACATTGCCCGGAAAAAGCATCACGCGCGTGAAAATCTTCAACCTTTTTTCTTCGCATTGAAATAAATGTCGACCGTCGTGTCGTCCAATCATATTCCGCTAACGTTAAGGACTGCCCACAGTGGATTAAATGCCCTCTTTGATTGATCTTCTTTCCTCTTATTGATAAGGTGTACAAGAGACAGATAGATACTATATCTGTATGACACCTACCTGTACAGTTCACGCTTTTAATAGCCTTTTCTTTGCTTAGCTGGTTCATTTCGCTTTTCTTTGAATAGAAGGTTTTGATAAGCTCTTGTCTGCTTCTAGTTGCGACCTGGGCGCCCTTCTTTTTCTTCTTTTTCTAGGTGGGAAAGGAAAGTGTTAATAGACTGATTAAGATTTGAGTTTTTAGTGGGGTTTTAGAGAGGGGTGGAGATGGGTATATTGAGTACTATACTGGGTTTTTGTGGATTTGGAGTTGGAATTTCCATTGGTCTTGCAATTGGGTACTTCATGTTTATTTACTTCCAGCCAGCGGATGTTAAGGTCAGTTCTTGGTTTTCCTGCTTTCTTTATATTCGATCGGTTTTCCTGCTTTCTTTATATTCTCTCCACGATCGATTGATCTTCGTTTGCTTAAGTTTGGTTTTAGATTTTAGCGTTTTGTTGTAGAAAGTATTATAAACTAGAGCTGTTTCATCTCCTAAAATTGTAATGTGTAATATTACTGTTAGCAAAGCATGCATTTTGAATTTCTTCACTTATCTTTCTTGTTCAACCGTGTATTTATGGTTTATGACCAAGAAAACTGTAGGTGTAGGCAAAGGAATAAAAGGATAGTGGCTCTCACAAGAGGAGAGTCTGTATGTTGAATAACATTTGGTGTGTTTTGATTCCAAATCATGGTATGTGGAAACTTATTTGAATAGTATGCAACAGTAGCTATTTTGTTACTGATACCCTATTTTGAATATTTTCAACTGTTACTGATACCCTATTTTACCGTGAAAACGTTTTTATTGTATTGCAATGAAGCAGAGTAGAAAGTAGAATAGTGGATATTGTTGTTTTATGGTTAGCAATTGTATCAGCATGAATTTAAGATTATTGTGTTCAAATCTTGTGCTTGTTTATTCTCTAGGATCCAGTGATTCGTCCTTTGGTTGAGCAAGACTCAAAAAGTTTGCAACGCCTGCTTCCAGAAATACCCATGTGGGTGAAGAATCCAGACTTTGATCGTGTATGTTGTTGGTGGTAATTGTGTTTCTATTTGAGACTACTCCACATGTTAACTTGTTAATGTTCATTGTATATACAGTTTCTGTTGCAAGTTTTTTAGTAATAAAATTTTGCTCTTGTGAAGGTTGACTGGATCAATGAATTGATTGCGAAAATGTGGCCTTACCTAAATACGGTTCGTAACTTGCATAATGTTCATAGAAGTTCTTGAGTTTTTTGGTAAATTTATTTGCCTTTGTAAACATTGAACATGTTCTTTGTAATTTCTAGGCAATTTGCAATACAGCAAAGACTATAGCAAAGCCCATTATTGCAGAGCAGATTCCAAAGTACAAGATTGATTCAGTTGAATTTGAAGTACTTACGTTGGGCTCCCTTCCACCAACTTTTCAAGGTTACCTCTTTCACTTAAATGCTAAAATGACAGAAGAAAAATGCTTTGCTATGATTATTTGATGATATGAGGGACTAGGCCTTAGACAATGACAAAATTGTTAGCAGATATTTTAAACTCTTCTTTAGTAAGTTTACCTATTTGAGCTTTTTCAGAAATCAGCGGTTGTTAAGCATCAATCTATGATAAATTTGGGGTTTAACTATTTGTCAAAATATGGGATTTCACTCAAAATTTGTCAACTCTTAAAGTTAAGAATGCCATGTCTGTTCTTGGACCTTAGTGATGAGCCCACTTTTCTTCAATGCAATAGTATATGCTCATCGGAAGCGTGTGTTGATACTTTTGTTGTGATAGTAGATATCGATCCGTCTTAGTTAATTTCACAGAAAGTGAAGACAGCAATTGCTTCCACTTGATACTTTCTTACTTTGTGAAATTTTTATCCTTAGCCATGCCATATATACTTATCGAAGTTTTGCATAAGGCAGGAATGAAAGTCTACGTCACGGATGAGAAAGAGTTGATTATGGAACCATTAGTGAAGTGGGCTGGGAATCCCAATATCACCATAGCAGTTAAAGCCTTTGGTTTGAAAGCAACAGTTCAGGTATTTGACTTTTGTTCTGCTGGTCAAGTGAATGACATCTTATTCATCAGATTTTTTTTCCTTAGCATCGTTTCAGAGTTATGCATTTGGCAAACATGGAATACTGCTCGAGTTTTTCTTTGTCTGCGTGTGTCGAGTGATTCACAAGTCATTCGCAAAGACACTCTGACAAGTTTGCCTCAAGATTGATGTTCCATTTATGATTTATAACATGTTCAAAGCATTTCAGGTCGTTGATTTGCAAGTATTTGCTGCTCCACGTATAACACTAAAGCCTCTGGTTCCTACCTTTCCTTGTTTTGCAAATATATTTGTGTCCCTGATGGAGAAGGTACATAATACTTTTTTATTTCATCAATGATTGCATGCCTTATGTTGCTATTGTGTAGGGGTCATCTCTTGGATTACCCTTGAGTTGGTGGTGGTGTGTTTATCAGAGCCAATTCTATATCTTTATTTCACTTATCTGTTAATTTGTGTTTCTTTGGCAGCCACATGTTGACTTTGGACTTAAATTGCTTGGAGCAGATGCTATGGCAATTCCGGGGTTGTACCGATTTGTTCAGGTCTCTTTTTTCTGTTATTATGAGAAGAAGTAAAGATTTTCAAAGGATTGGAAACTAAAGAAGGAATGTCAGTTTTTTGCAATTCACATTTCTTGCTCTGTCTCTTACTTCAGGAGCTTATAAAAGATCAAGTAGCAAATATGTACTTATGGCCAAAAACTCTGAAAGTACAAGTCTTGGATCCTGCCAAGTATGTTCTCTGTTATCTATTTTGTTTATATTTGAGTTTTCAACATTATCTCATGCTTGACTTGCTGCTTATGGAATACTGATCACAATTGACAGAGCAATGAAGCGACCCGTTGGAATTCTCACGGTGAAGATCCTGAGGGCTATGAAGCTCAAAAAGAAAGATTTTCTTGGGGGTGCAGACCCTTTTGTGAAATTAAAGCTTTCTGGGGATAAACTCTCTTCAAAGAAAACAACTGTTAAACGTGGAAACTTGAATCCTGAATGGAATGAGGAATTTAATCTAGTCGTTAAGGACCCAGAATCTCAAGACTTGGAGCTTCATGTCTTTGACTGGGAACAGGTACTTTCTTCCTTTCTATTTTTTCTTGGACTAGCCATGGAGTCCTCAGTCCTTCCTCTGCATTACCACCCATATGATTGCCATTAAAACAGTTATTCCTCTCTTGGGGTCTAATTTACACTTTCCTTTGGATAAATTGCTTTGACTTGGGAATCAATCATTTGTTTTTGTGGATTAGACATTACTCTTCAAATGTTTACTAATTCAGCATGCAGATCCTCTAGCTAGACATCTTTTTGGTCTTTAGTCTCATCGTTTAAAGAACAAATTATGTGTGTTTTCTTTGGTTTCAGGTTGGCAAACATGAAAAGATGGGTATGAATGTGATTCCATTAAAGGAGCTTACACCAGAGGAGCCAAAAGTTGTGACCCTTGATCTGCAAAAAACTATGAACCCAGATGATGTTAGTAACGAGAAACAACGTGGACAGCTTGTTGTTGAAGTGGTTTATAGACCCTTCAAGGATGATCAGATGTCAAACATGGATGATTCGAGCACAATGGAAAAAGCTCCTGAAGGAACACCAGCTGGTGGCGGTTTACTGGTCATTATCCTACATGAAGCACAAGATGTGGAAGGAAAACACCATACAAATCCTTACGTTCGATTACTATTTAAAGGGGAGGAAAAAAGAACTAAGGTATGCAATAAAGATTCAATCTTTTTCCTTCTTTTTGTTAGATTCAACTTTGCAATTAGCGGTGTTTTACAGTTGATGACTCAAAAGTTTTGGCTTCTTAGTAATGATCGTGTTTGGTGTACAGTTGATGATTCAAAGTTTTGTCTTCTGATTAATGATCATGTTTGGTTTACAGTTGATGATTCAAAGTCTTGTCTTCTGATTAATGATCATGTTTGATGTTTGGTGTTTGGTGTTTGGTGCAGACGATCAAGAAAAACAGAGACCCCAGATGGGATGAGGAATTCTCATTCACGCTGGAGGAACCTCCCACAAAGGAGAAACTTCACTTGGAAGTTGTCAGTGCTTCCTCAAGGATTGGTCTACTACATCCCAAGGTATGCAATCCATGTGTTCTTACCAAAACTTTATACACATTGAGTACTATAATATAAACTTGTTCAAACCGTCAATTTTGAGTAGACTTAGCAATTTGCCGGTCTGAACCTGAGTCGGACCAAAGGACCGAGCTTACATCGGGTTGATACTAAAATGAAGTCTTTTAGTCTAGTTTATCAAAACGACGTTTTGGTTTTAACCTTACCGACCAAATGACGTCCTTCTGGGGTTATCAGTCTGGCTGAAGCTGGTTCAGACCTTTTGGGGTGCGGCCAAAAAAACCGTTCTAAATCACTCATTCATCAAGTCAAAGTCAACGTACCCGATCTTATCAAGTGATTTATTCAAAACACATGATAAGAACCTAAAGACCAAAACCACATTATTTTCGTTAGCTATACCAAAATGACGTTTTGCTCGGGTTCTGCTCGGGTTGGTTCGAGTCTTTTGGGGTCAGAAGCCCGATCAACTTAGCTGCCAACCTTAATTTTGAGTCACTGACTCGTTAAGTAATTTATTCAAAACACGTGATTTGCAATTTATTAACATTTTCTTGATTTCATTCAGGAATGTCTTGGTTATGTGGATATAAACTTAGCAGATGTTGTGAGCAACAAGAGAACCAATGAGAAGTATTTTCTGATCGACTCCAAGAACGGCAGGCTTCAGGTGGAGCTTCAATGGCGAACTTCATCCTGAAACTGTGTTTGCAATTTGGTCAAATGATGTCAGGTGAAGAACATTCCTTATGATCTTTGGTTATTAACGTTGTAACTAGTCTCCAGACAATAATGTTAAGAGAGTAGAACTTGACCTCGGTGTCTTTTGTTTCGTGAGGTTAAAAAAAGAAAAATAGTTTATTTTAAAATTATTATGTTAATTTAGGGTACATTTATAGTTAATAATCCTCCACTCAGGCCTGGGCTTGTGCAGGCCCAGCCCAAGTTATTTTTATTTCTTAAATTAAAAATATAAAACAATATTTTTTTTTATTATATGTATCAGTTGAGCTTAAGTAGTCTCAGTTTGAGCCTGAGCCTGAGCTTATTGTCTTTTTTACAAAAATGAGTCCAATGTTCAGTTAACCAAGATTTGGACTATTGACTATGGGCCAAAGCGAGTTGGGCTTGGGCGTAAATGTTGTCTTTACACTTATATATTCTAATGTCACCTAAACCTACATCTAATAATTTCAAAACTTTTAGGGTTAAGATTAGTAAGTTAAGCTTATCTCAACTTAAATTAAATTAATTATTTTAATTTTAATTAAGAAATTTTTTTAATATTTCAATCTTAGTTAAATTTTGAAAATAACATTATTTTACATCTTTTAATTTAACTTTTAACTAGATTAAATTTGAGTTTAATTTAGAAATTTATAAATTAAGAAAATATTTAATATTTATTTTTAATTTAGTATTATAAGTTGGAGAAGACAAAGCCTAACATTAGTTTTACAGTCCACTCACCACTGATCTCAGAATTTTCTTTTTCAGTTATTCTATTTCAATTTTATTTAATTAAATCTCATTTGTATATTTATATAGAGTCTATATAAATATGTCTATATAAATATGTGAATGAAATTTAATAAAACATGATAAGAATACTGTATTCAAAATAGAAGATTTGATACCTAATCTCTAAGAACAAATCACTTGTTATTATTATTCTTCTGTTTTCCTATTTTATTAACATATATATGAGTCTATATTTTTTGTTCAGTTTTATGATGTCTTATTCTATTCTATTAATTTCAGTCATTTATTTATTTACGTTTTACGTAAATTTCAAAATCTGAATAAATAAGCGCAGAATTTTCATAAATAAATAAATAAGATTCAAAGGGTAAAATAAAACACAGTAATGTTTAGACGAATATCCTGTTGCCATATAAATAGATGAACATAACAGTATCGGTGATCTGAATTCAAATAAAAGAGTCGTGAACACAGGCTTCAAAGTTATTGGAATTTGGGAATAGAAAAAGCAGAGCCTACAAACACAGATTTGACCCTTATGACTAGTCGCTCTTCATGTTCTTCTTAATCATCATCATCGAAAAAGACTTGCAGGATCTGTGCTTTGGAAAACGAGTAAAACTTAGGCGTCCTGCTCTGTGATCTATCAACTCACAGCAAATGGTAAAAACTACCCTTTTGGCTTTATTACAGAACAAGATAATTTAAAAAAAAAAACTGAAAAGGGTACATTACCCTTCCAAATTTCTTCACATTTCAACTTCTCTGCAGCTCTTTTTCTTTCTTCCCATGCTTACCATTCCTGAATTGTTCTGTGACAGATAGACAGATACTTCTAAAACTTTAAGTCAGTAGGAGTAGTAGGTGCCTGCCTGCCATGGCGTGAGATCTTGGTGAAACTGAAACTCTATTGCATTATTATTAACTCACTGACGTTATCAACTTCTCAGCCTGCGAATGGGCCAGTGCGAAGAAGACGAGATTGACTAGCTACCAACGAACAATTTTTTATGATAATTTCACGAGTACCCACACTTTCTTCAGGCTCGTAGTTAATAATTGCTAGTAAGAAGTAAGAAGAGGAAGCTGTCTAGTTCGTTGTACTCGTATTCGTAAGGGATATGATAGCCACTTGAAGCATGGTTGAATAAACTTGAAAGGCCGTTGAGAAACACAGTTGTCACTCTTCTGGCACTTGATTGGAAAAATGTCACCTGTCCTGTTACCTTATTTTACCAGGGACAAGATCTTCCGTGCTTATAATTTTGTGTTAACTTTATTCCTAAGGATCTCATTTATATAAATATGTATAAGTTAAAAAAATGTACGAAAGAAATTGTTTGGATATTTTATGATAATAAATAGGACCTATAAAAATTAGATGAATAAATGCTCATAAAATATGATAAAAATAGGGTAATGAATCAGGTGATCTAAACTCACTTTATTGTGAATTTTAGTAGATACATTTGAGTGTATTTATGCTTCTCAATTAAGTCTGCTTCAGGCTCCATCTAATTTGATCACATTTTAAATTAGATTGAAACTCTTTTTTAGTATTTTTAAATTTTGAATTGAATTTAAACTTAAGTTATGATGTTCATTTTAATTTGAAATTCAAAAATTTTGGAGAAAGTAATATCATTTTCAAAGTTTTTAATGAAAAATATTTAAGTTGAGCTAAAGTCTAATCGAAATTTGGACTACTTAAGTTGGATCTTGCTTGGACTCGAATTGTGTGATTTGGACTTTGATCAGACTTCAGGTCAAGCTTAGGCTCAAGCATTGATTTCTTAAGGCTCGAACCTAACTTGACTTGATGATATCCCTAAATATGATTAAGGTTAGTAATAGATCATGTTAAGTTAACCCAGTTTTAACATGTATTTAGGATTGATTGAGATGACATTTGAGTCCAACCTGGTTCGTGACCTAAGTTGACCAAGCTAGGGCTCGGGTTACTCAAGCATGTTTGATCCGAAGCCTGTCAGCTATAATATAAACGATGTTGTTTTACAAAAATGACGTCGTTTTTATTTTTAATTTAAAGAAATTCGATCAGACCGAACCTAGTAGAACTCGGACTCAATCAACCTCAAAGCCCAGCCTACCAACCCTATGAAATTGATAAAAGATTAAATGAATCTAACTCAGCTCTTATTCGTAACTCGATTTTATTTAAGCTTTCAAGAAATAATTTAAGTTTAACTCTAAATTCGATCAAGTTTAAACTATATGATTAGAGTCTATTCAACTAGTTCTAAAATATCGTCATTTTAGTCTTACTTTTTCAAAATTTTAAATCTAAAATGATTTTATTTTAGTTTTACTTCAAAAAATAACAATGTTTTAATATCAAAATTTTTATATTCGAATACTAAAATGTTATCAAAATTTAAAATTTTAATTTTAATTTATTAAAAATTAAGTAAAAATTTTAATTAACATATGTTAATTGATTTATTTTAATTTTATAAAAACTGATTAATTTATAAAAATTAATCGATTAATTAATAAATTAATCGATTTTAAACAATAAAAATTATTAAAGTAAATCGAATCAAAAATTGAAAACCCAATAAAAAAATTAGCATATTCAAAGTTTCTATAATTAAACAAATTAAACCAAATCAATTTTTTAATTATCGATTACTCCACGTTAAAGTTAGTTTTCTAAGAAATATTAAAAAATATAAAATTTTAGTCGTCCAATTTTCTTATTAGTGTCTTCAAAAAGTTCAAACTTAAAGTATTTGACAATTGGAATTTAAATAACTCTAACCCGTGTTAACATTTGAGTTGTCTATCCATAAAGTACTCGTCCAATATCTCCAATATGTAAATCATTTGACCAAATAACATAGATTCGACCAAACTAATCAACAAGTTAAAGTGAGATCAAACTAATCCGACAACTTCCAATAACTAATTAAACTTTCGAATTGTAGTGTTAAAGCACAATAAAAGCATATGTTGCCTATCGACATATCTACTAAAAAAGCAACAGATGTATCGACTGACTCGCGACTTATGCAGCGCAATTTGATGTAGGCGACCATTATTTAACTACTACACCTATAAGGTGCTGCTTCCTCCTTCTAGAGGATATGTCCAAAATGTATTTTCCGAGACTCACATTGTAATTTTCTTCGTTGTCTTTCCCTAAAAAAAAAAGGCATCCGTGAGAGGAGGGATTCCATTTTTAGGTCTTCTTACTCTTAGATATGGGAAGTGGAAATGGTATCCAAACATCTAATTGTTACAAAAGTAGGAGTTCAACTTTATTCCCTAAATCACTTGCTTAGATTCTTCTAACAGAGAAAAATTCCCACTAAAACCATTAACTCACTCTTGTGTGTTTGAGAATGTGAATAAGTTCTCTATCCCAACCACATTGGATAATTTAACTTCCCTCAATGCCAGAAAGAAAGAATCAATGCTCCTCTTTGTCTTTTGTTGATATAACTTATTCTCACGTTATCTTCCCACGATCAACTCAGGAATCAACTTTTAAACCAAACTTTAAATTTCAACCCATCTAAAAGGATACTCCAAGAAGTCACTTTTTTGAAAGTGTGTTAAAACATGTAATTGTTATATGTCAAAAGTCCACGCTGAAGATTTGGTTGAGTTGATGACTTTTGGTGGAATATTTGTTTTTATAATGAAAAAATTTGTGCTTGTTATTCTTTGAGTGCAAAATATCAATATTCTAAAAATTGGTCCGGAAGTTAAACTAGAAAGATAAGAAGTTTAATGCTTAAAAGATTTAACTGATATTAGACTGTCATAAAATCAGTTAAAAATTTAATAAATTAAAGAATTTAAAATTTTATTAAAAAATAATGTTTTTAAATTTAAAATTTAATTAAAAAGAGGGCTACTAGATGAAAATAGATTATTTTAATTTTAATTTTTAAAAATTGATTAAATTACAAAAACTAGTCGATTAACTAATAAATTAATCATTTTTAACAACAAAAATTATTAAACTAAATTAAATCGAATTAGTTCAAGATTTTCACTGTTGAATTGGTTTAATTTTTAAAACATTGCAAAATATACATTTAAATTTATATATTAAATCATTTATTAAATTAACAGATATAATTTAAGATAAATATGATAAATTATCTAACAAATAATTGCTAAGATTATCAAATTAGGTGCACAACTCATGACTTTTAACATTTAAAAGCTTTATAAAGATATAACTGTTTAAGTGGTTTTTTAAAATACCTGTAGATAAATTATATGAATGACAAATTAGTCTAAACCCATCAAAAATTTGAACCAATAGAATTTTGAGTTGGTTCGAGAGAAAAATTGAACTAATTCGATCAAAGTATTAAAATGATATCGTTTTATCCAAATTTCGATTAAATGTTAGAGTAATTGATCCTTTGAATCGAGTCAAAATTGAAATTTTTTCTAAAAGTGAGTTAAATTTACTGTTAATCCTAATAAATAATTGAGTGAATAAAAATTAATAGTCAACAAAATATATGTTTTGGATGAGCAATTTAACAAGATAAGGAGTTAAAATGAATTGATAAAAGCTTTATCCTTTAGATTAATAAGTGAAGGAGAAAAAATCCAAGATCCTCGTGACTCTTTGTATGTTTGTGGCATAGGAAGATGACAATATAAGGGGCATTTACACTTGACCACATGCTAAAAATGGACCATGCAGGAACAGGACAGTGACAAGTGCTTGATAAGGTAACCTGAACGAAAGGGTAGTGTTGGCGTTAGTAAAAGGGTAAGATTTTCTCTTATGTTTCTATCACTTATATAAATATATAATAAAAACATCAGAACAGTTGATATCAGTAAAAGATTACTTGGGAAGGTCCCAAGACCAGGACCAGGAACAGGACCGGAAGCTGAAACTTGACATATCAGGATTGGCGTAAGAAGAGGTAAAGAACAAAAAGAGTGGACTTTCAGCTCTGCGCCAAATTGAGTGAGTCAGAGAGTTTAATAGGCAAAGTGTATGTTTCGGTAAAGACACACACAGCTTGTACTCTGGCCCATCAGATGCCTCGCAGGCCCCATTCCAAGCGAGCGAGCGTTCCTTTCTCAATTTTAGGCTTGGTATTAGGTTAAGAGATCAAATCCTCTCCTTTTTTCTCTCTTTTTTTTAATAATCGGAAAACGAAAACAGTTTGCACTACAAGTCGAACGATACATATTTCTGGTATATTCTCAAGGAAGAAAGGGTAGCACCCAATGGGTGGATTTACAAAAGTGGTGATTTCTAAATCAAAATGAGTGACATAATGAACGAACCAGTCTACGCATCTGTTGCTCTCTCAATAAATGTGGCGATGGATAACCGTCCAGTTTCGAGTGAACAGTACATGAATACTCTGAGCTATGAGATTGAGAGCCATAGAACGGCTAGTCGCGGACGAGAGGAGATTGATCACCGCAATCGAGTCCACTTCGAGTTCAATCTGATGGTAGCCTAGGTTCCAAGCGAGTATGAGCCTTGTATACACTCTCCACAATTCTGGAGTCACCGGCAAGCACGCATCAAGATTCTGACTGAAGCTTCCAAGCCAATTGCCTCCACTGTCCCGCGTGATGGCCAAAAATTAATGTTCAGATTCAAGTTCAAAATAAATTTAATTTTTTAATCTAAAATTAAAGATGATATTATTTTATTTGATATCGACATGTTAGTTAAATAGTCGAAATTTAAATTTAATATGAAGCTTAAAAGTAAAATAAAAATTTATTTGATCCAAACCCTAGTCAACCGGTACTTTTAAATAAGTCAACCAACAATTGTCATCCCTACTCAATTCCTTATAGACTTGATAATTTAATTCCATACAATCAAGTTTAAAGTTAATTCGATACATGGTGTTTGAGATAATACAAATGAATTCATGTCGAATAATTCGAGTGAAATTAAATTTAAGACTAAAATCGACCCATTTAATAGATAATAATTTCTCTTGGACCTGATTCATTATCATGTCGGATTCTTATTTTATATATATAAAAAGGACATAATGTAAATTTTATTTAAGTTTTTAATTTTTGTATCATTTGTTTGACGATATAATGTATTAAATAAATTTTATTAACATAAAAGACAAAGTATTTATGTCAATGTTAGAAGACTTAACAAATAAATTATTTATAATAGAAAAGTGAAAGGTATCGTTTTCCCATAATTTATTTAATAATATGTTTAAATTTTGGTTTTTTTGCAAACGACGTCGTTAACTGAAGTACAGGCAATTCGCCACGTCGCTCAAACAACTGGCGGATACGACACAGCAACATAATCATGCGGCCGTCTTTCATACGGCCAGATCAAGCCGTCAAATACACTTATCTTCACATCTGTAGGGGTCTCATAGCCCATCGGCTTAGCTTAGCTTAGCTCAGCTAGCCTTCCCATGTCTATAATCTCCGTCATTTTAAGGGGTCCAGGACGTACACCAGTGGACTCCAATACACTAAATCAGAAATCATATAAATCAGAAAGAAACGTCTGCTCTACTCTATTTCTACAGTCTCTGATATATATATACATATATATATTATAATTCGATTCTTCTTTCACTGGGCCAACGCTCCTATTGCTACAACTTCTTATATAGCCTGCAAGGTCCTATTTGATTGAACAGAGTTACGGTACTTTGAGTGAGAGTGTTCTTGGTTATTCATTATCCTTCTGACGAAGAAAGGAGTGAGGAACCTGAGAGGATATGAGAACTTGTGTGAGTTTTCTTCTAATGGTGTTACTGTTCACTGTTAGTTGTTGCTATTGTAGTGATCTTGAAGCCCTTTTGAAGGTGAAAGCTTCTGTGACTGGACTCGAGGACTGGGACGCTTCAGACTCTCCTTCTGCTCAGTGTTACTTCTCCGGAGTTACATGCAACGAAGACTCACGTGTGGTGTCTATGAACCTCTCGTTTCGGTCTCTTCATGGCTCGATTCCTCCTGAAATTGGGCTCTTAGACAAGCTTGTTAATCTCACTGTTGCTAATAATAATCTCACTGGTGGACTCCCTCTTGAAATGGGCAAACTCGGTTATCTCAGACTGCTGAACGTTTCTGGCAATGTCATCGCCGGAGATTTCCCTGGAGAGATCGCTTTTGGCATTTCTCAGCTTGAGGTCCTTGACGTATATAACAACAACTTCACTGGTCCACTCCCAATGGAGCTTGTGAACTTGAAGAACCTCAAGCATCTTGATCTTGGCGGGAACTACTTTTCTGGGAACATACCAGAGTCATACTCCGAAATTCAGAGCTTGGAGTTCTTGGGCTTGAACGGTAATCAGCTTTCAGGGAAAATACCTGCGAGCTTGGGAAAGTTGAAGAATCTTAAAAAACTCTTTGTTGGTTACTTTAGCATGTACGAGGGAGGTGTTCCACCTGAGTTCGGGTCTCTGAGTTCGTTGGAAGTTCTAGACATGTCAAGCTGTAATCTTAGTGGTGAGATTCCTGCAAGTTTAGGTCAGTTGAAGCATCTGAACACTTTGTTTCTACAAATGAACAACCTTTCAGGTCCTATCCCTCCTGAGTTCTCTGGTTTGATTAGCTTGCAATCACTTGATCTTTCTATAAACAATCTTACTGGAGAGATCCCAGAAAACTTCTCCAAGTTGGAGAGCATTACTCTGATAAACTTGTTTAAGAACAACCTCCACGGACCAATCCCTGAGTTCATCGGCGATTTGCCAAATCTTGAAACACTTCAGGTTTGGGGAAACAACTTCACGTTTGAATTACCCAAAAATCTGGGTCGCAACAGAAAGCTCCTATATCTTGACGTATCTTTTAATCATCTTACAGGATTCATTCCTCAGGACTTGTGCAAAGGAGGTAAGTTAAAGACTTTGATTCTGATGAACAACTTTTTTCTTGGACCATTACCTGTATCACTTGGTCAGTGCAAATCATTGACCAAAATTCGGATCATGAGCAACCTGCTCTCTGGAAATATTCCTCCTGGAATGTTTAACTTACCCTCCCTAACATTGGTTGAGCTGAATGATAACTATTTCTCTGGAGAATTCCCATCTGATATCTCAGGAGATGCCCTGGAACTTGGCTTACTAACAGTTTCCAACAATCGACTTACTGGTAGAATACCTGCCTCAATTCAGAACTTGCCAAGTTTACAGAGTCTTTTACTTGACAGGAACAGGTTTTCCGGTGAGATTCCCGGTGAGATCTTCAACTTAAAATATCTGGCCAAGATCAACATCAGTGGTAACAACTTCAGTGGTGAAGTTCCCACTTCTATTTCGCAGTGTTCATCGCTAACCTTGGTGGATTTTAGTCGGAACAGTCTCAGTGGACAGATTCCAAAAGGAATAATGAAGCTGAAGGTGTTGAGCGTTCTCAATATCTCTCGCAATCAACTTACTGGTCATATACCAAGTGAAATGCGGTTCATCACGAGTCTAACCACTCTTGATCTCTCGTATAATAACTTCTTCGGCTTAATACCGACAGGTGGTCAATTCATAGTGTTTAAGGACAGCTCATTCACTGGAAACCCCAACTTGTGTTCACCACACCGTGTGACTTGTCCGTCTGATGTGATCGAGATGCGAGGTTCCGATCACGGTCTCTCGGGCGCAATCAGTTCCTCAAAGTTAATCATCTCCATTATAGTATCTGTCACTGCATTGTTGCTAATACTCGTTACGATTTACAGAATTTGGAAGAGAAGGGTCCAAAAGTCTAGATCCTGGAAGCTTACTGCCTTCCAATGGCTTGATTTTAAAGCTGAGGACGTGCTTGAGTGCTTGAAAGAAGAGAACATAATAGGCAAAGGAGGTGCAGGCATTGTCTACCGTGGCTCCATGCCTCACGGCATCGATGTGGCTATCAAAAGACTCGTCGGTCGTGGCACTGGCCGGAGTGATCACGGTTTCTCCGCTGAGATTCAAACTCTGGGACGAATCAGGCACCGAAACATCGTGAGACTATTGGGATATGTCTCTAACAAAGACACCAACTTATTGTTGTACGAGTACATGCCCAACGGAAGCCTAGGAGAGCTCTTGCATGGATCAAAAGGAGGGCATTTACAATGGGAGAGTAGGTATAGGGTCGCTGTGGAATCTGCCAGGGGACTCTGTTACCTCCACCATGATTGTTCACCTCTCATCATACACAGAGACGTGAAGTCCAACAACATATTGCTCGATCTCGACTTCGAGGCTCACGTAGCAGATTTCGGGCTCGCCAAGTTCTTACAGGACGCAGGTGCATCAGAGTACATGTCCTCCATTGCTGGTTCCTACGGTTACATTGCTCCAGGTCAGTCATACCGAATCATTACTAATCAGAATATTGCGTTGATAGGTCATTACAATCTGTGTGATTAACACCGATATCTCAAACAGAGTACGCATACACCTTGAAGGTGGACGAGAAAAGCGACGTTTACAGTTTCGGCGTTGTGTTGCTGGAGCTAATAACAGGAAGAAAACCTGTAGGAGAGTTTGGAGATGGAGTGGACATAGTGAGATGGGTAAGGAAAACAGCTTCAGAGCTTGATCAACCTTCAGATGCAGCTTCAGTTCTGGCAATTGTCGATCCAAGGCTTAGTGGGTATTCACTGACGAGTGTGATTCATCTGTTCAAGGTAGCTATGATGTGTGTCGAAGATGAGGGCCCTTCAAGACCAACGATGAGGGAAGTGGTTCATATGCTAACGAACCCTCCTCAATCGGCACCAAGCCTGATTAGCCTTTGAAAATGGATCTGGCGGATCATATGCCCCAGTCTTGACTGTTCTGTATTATACATTGTATAGACTCTCTGTTAATTAGGGTTGACATAATGTAGCATTGGCAATGGGAAGTATTGTTAATTGGCTTGGTTAAAATCTCTCCGAAATTATAGACTATTTTGCCGAGTTCTTTAGAAAATTATAAAAAAATAAATTTACATATATATATATATATATATATATATATATATGCATGCAGTGACGGAGCTACATAGGGGCATTGGCCCCTCAAAGCTTTTTAAAAAAATTATTTTAAATATATATATATATAAAAGGACCCTAAAATTTTAAAAAAATAAATATTTGGGTCTTCTTACATTAAATTTCTGGCTCCGCCACTGTATATATGTATGTGTTTATTTATTTTATTGTCATTTTACTTATTATTTTTCATTACAACTATTTATTTATTCTTTATTCTCTATTATATTTTTTCCTACTTCACGTGGGTTATTTGGAAACCGTTAGTCTCTCTATACTAGTTAGGGATAAGAATGCGTACTATTAGACCTTTCTAGATTTCGCGCCTCAGTAAAATTTATATTAGATGTTATTTTAACATTTTATTGATAAAAATCAATGACTAAAAAAGCCTAAATTTGTTTCAATGGAGTATATCGAAGTCGTCTTTCCTCTCGTTTCTCTCTCAAGAGTGCAAGTTTTGGTCATGCCTTGGATGTGCATGGTTAGTATTGCTGGTCAATTAGATTTTCGTTTTTATGATTTTCATTTTGAATCATGGATCCAGACTTTCAAAAATTCTCTATTTGAGAAAAAGAAAATGCTAAGTTCGTAATTCCTACATAAGATATTCAAAAGGAGGAGATTAACTATGATTTGTGTCTGCTGGGAAAACTGGTTGGAGAAAGAGTTGTTAACTCGGATGCACTGGAAAGAATTTTGCTAAGTCTGTAGCATCCTATGCGGAGAGCGTATATGTAGCGCCCCCTTACTAAAGAGTACACACCGGGACGCCCGGAGGTCATTTCGGTACATATCCTACGATCAAGGCGAACTACGTTCGATCACTACATTCACTTCATATGGCATCGTAACATTATTCACTTGCAAAGCATCATAAGAAATCATAATATTTTTAAAACTAACTTTTCCTCATTTCGATTCTCAAAACCAAAAGTCCACACTGTATCTTTCAACCTTAAATGAATGTATATCATCAAAATCTAGTACATGGGTACTACATGAAAGAGAAAAATATATCAAATCTATCTAAGCCATCCAAAAATTCCCAGCTGACCGACCTTTGAGCCATGACTTCTCTTGCCAAAACACAATCTACACGGCTGGTAGAGCCTCTTAGTAGCTAGAGTCGTCTCACAGTCCTGAAAAGATAACGTTGCAATTTTAGTGAGTTTTGCGAACTCAATGAGGTAACCATCATCGATAGTTCACTCAATTGATTCATCACATCACTACATATAGCATAATATTCACCTCATTGCATATTCATAATGTATCACATTGTTCATACAAAACACACCTATCAAATATAATT
>JANIPN010000006.1:1164015-1175362 GCA_027478595.1 Erythroxylum anguifugum
ATAAGAGGTGATTTAAGGTTAAGATAGGTTATAATTGAAAGATGGGAAGTGTATAGGTGAAAAATGCCAAGAAAACAGGTTTTCAGGAGGATTTTGGACTCGCACGTCGTGACGTGCTTATGCCCTTGTCACGACGTGCTCCAGCATGCTCGCCGCGGCGAGAGTCCATTTTCCTGCACTGATATGCTTCGGTATTTTGGGCATAACTTTTGCTGTAGATGTTCAAATGAGATGATTTTTGATTCGTTGTAAACTAGAGACATAGAGCTACAAGTTTTATGAAGAAATGAAGTTGTAATTCGGTTTCTAATGACACCAAAATCATTCATTTTGGTTCAGAAATCCAAAGGTTGCATCCCAAACATTTCAGACTATTGTTAGACTGAAAAAGTACACTATACCCAACTTCCATTCAGAATTTGAAAGTCTTAAGGACTGACTTACAATTCACTTCCTTCAGATAATTTGTAGCCCTATGTCTCTAGTTTATCACAAATCAGAACTCATCACATTTGGAGTTCTATAGATCCAGATATAATCAAAATACTGAAGTATGTTCAGTGGAATAACACCAATTTATATTATTTAAGAGCACACACACTGTACCCGTCCCACGTTTTTCACTCAATCTTTCTCACTTCATTTCAGATGGCTATGATTTTTGGTGGAGATGTAGAGCAATATCTTACGAGTCCAATGATTTAAGAATCAAGTCATTTGAGTGCCTAGAGAAGAAGTTATGGCTAAAAGAATTAAATCTGATTTTGTCCTCAATCATATTGAACCTGTCTTGGGATAATTGACATAACTCTCTCTCTACAGATGTCGGATTAAGATCATTTTAGGATGATTTCAAAGAAGACTTTGAGATCTAAAACTTTCAAGAAGACCCTAAAGATAAATTCTATCGTCTAGAGTGTCAAATTTGGACCAGAAGATGTTCTGGTTAACGTAGGACGAAGCAGAAAGTCAACCTAAGACGAAGGGTGAGACGAATTGAGAAAAACATACGAAGCGAAAAGCAGACGAAGCAAAGAGCAGACGAAACAATGTCAACTTAAGATGAAGCAAAGTCAACTTAAGACGATGTAACTCTTAAGACGATATAACGTCATCACAGATGATACGTCTCTACAGACGATATGACGTCATCATAGACGATACATCTTTACAGACAATACATCTGTACAGACGATGCATCTATGCTCCTGAGCATCTCCCTTTATAAGGACCATAACTTTCAACTTCGATATCCAAAAATTACATATCTTTCATCAACTTACTACACATATTCAACTTCGTTTTTGCTTTTTTTGTTTACTTCTAACTTTCACCTTAATTTTTCCTATTTCGTAACCTCTCATCTACCCAAAAGCACCTAAACAAAACACGAATCTATCCACACTTCTCATTTACTACTTTACTCTTGTCTATCATTTCTTATTCAAAAAGTTTCATTAATTTGTTTTAACTTCTAAGAAAAGTTCGAGATCCAACAAGTAGGGTTGAGCATTTTATTATTCACATATTAAACAACTCGCCCGCAGCTAGTATAGAACGCATCTTAGCCATGCTATGGAGTATCTGGTATCACCGAAACATCGGATTATGGCAACGTAAGAACGTATCCTCTTTTATGGTAGTTGCTTTCGCTGACAATTTTCTCAAAGATTGGCAGGATTCCCAATGGGTTTTTGAGCAGGTTATTGCCAGATCTGATGATTCATGTTCTACCATTTCAACTTGGGCAGGAAGGTTTCCTCAAATGTAACGTCGACGCTTCTGTTTTTACGTACAAGAACGCTACGGAGTTTGCTGCTGTGCTTATGAATGACAGAGGTCAGTTTGTTGCTGGTATTTCTGGTCACTTTCTTCTCTTTTTGATCCAGTAATTCCTGAGCTTATGTTGATAAGAGAAGCTCTGTCTTGGTTAAAAAAAAAACAGATTGATCATGTCATTGTGGAGTCTGATTATTTGATGGCTGTTCAAGTTATCTCAACTCCGTCTTCGAATTTATTTGAGATTGGAATTTTGGCCCTTGATTGTCTTTCACTCAAGCGATACTTCCTTCACTTGTCCTTCCACTGGATGCATAGGATTACCAATAAGGCGGCTTACTCACTAGTCAGGGTAGCCTTATTACATGCAAACCTTTATCACTGGAGTGTTAGTCCTTCTTGTTTAGAGTCTATTTTAACTTCCGATAGTTCTGCTTGTTATGCCATTGACAGTGAAAGGCTTATTGGAACCGGGTGTATTGGGTAAGCCTGTTGGCTTGAGTTAGTTTTGATGCCTTTCTTATCTATGGATCTGCGTTTTTTAACTGTTAAATTTAAAAAAAGTCTAACCGATTTGATCTACCCAACCATAAATTTTTTGAACTGTTCAAATTTTTGGTTTAGTTTTTAACTTTTCGGTTTGATTTATTATAATTACTTGTTGTTAAAAATTGTTTTATTAATTAATTAATCGGTCAATTTTTATAAATTAATAAATTTTTATAGAGTAAAATAAATAAATAAATTTTTATTTAACAATTTCTTTTTCAATTAAAATTTAAATTTTTTTGATAATCTCTTTTAATCATATTTTAAATTCTTTAAATTTATTTAATTTTTAGCTATTTTATAACGGTTTAATGTTGATTTAATCTTTTAAACTTTAAACTTCCGTTTAACTTTCAAATCAGTTTTTAAAACATTAATAAAAATATCGATCTTGAATTATTCTTAAATTTAAACGACTTATGAAATTTTATTATCATTATTTCCTACTAAAAACCATTTATATTCTAATTTCATATGGACCACTAGAGGCCCGGTTTATTTTGTGATGCCGGTTCAGAGTCCGCAATTTTGAACAAGTCGTCAAAAAAAACGAGCGCGAAATAGAGAATTAGAGAGAAGAGAGAAATGGAGATGGTGAGTCCTCAATGTCCAACAACCGTCACTGTCCGGCGAAACCCTCCCCGGAGGGCCCGACCTACTCCATCCACCAACCCTCCTCAAAATCAGTTAGGAGACTCCAATCTGAACGAAATCCCCTCATTTCCAATCCATGAAATTCTTTCAATTGAGGTTCCTCAAAACCCCAAACTAGACCAGCCTCGCTCCTCCTCGGAGGCACCAGATATTGAGACCCTCAAAGTTTATCTGAGGATTAGACCTCTCAAGCCGCAGCCAAAACAAGCTACTACCTATTGTCACAAGAGTGTCTGGCCTCAAAATCCTGCCGCCAAGAGAACCAACGCTGGAAAAGATAAGAATACGAGGACAAAGCGGGGTGAAGTTTGTATATCGGTCAACGATTCTCATTCTGTAAGATTATTGCCGCCTCAAGCGTTTCAGGAGTCCAAAAGGATCAAGTCCGAAGCATTTGAGGGATTCTCTCATGTTTTTGACTTAGATGCTTCTCAGGTGTTAGTTACCTTCTATTTTCTTCTTGTTTTTTGTGTGAATGAGATTGTGGGTTAACAACGAAAGTCTGATTAATGGTTTTTCCGTCAGAATAATGTGTATGAGAAAATGGTAAAACCTTTGGTCGATGATTTTCTAGAAGGTAAAAGTGGGATGTTAGCTGCCTTAGGGCCTAGTGGATCAGGCAAGACGCACACAGTGTTTGGGACTCCAAGAGAGCCTGGAATGGTCCCTCTTGCGCTTCAACACATTTTTCACAAGAGTGTTTCTAACTCGTCAAGGTAATTAGCTGAAAATGAAATCTTACTCCATTGTTTCTACAGCTTGAGATATTCAATGATATTTGTGATACGTTGTGTTGATCTGGTCTTTGATAGGATTGTTTAAATCTCTTGTCCTTTTAGGTCATTCTATATGTCAATTTTTGAAATAAGTTCTGAACGAGGGAAGGTAGAGAGGGTCACGGATTTATCTCCAGATGGTACTGATTTGTCAATACAACAGTCAACCATCAAGGGTCTCCAAGAGGTTTATGAATGCATATGTTGTACAGTTTCATTAGATTGTTGTTTGTTGTGCTCATCATATGTGTTGACAATGCATGTTAATGTTGACTCTGTTATCTAATGATTCTCGGTTTTCATTTCTGCAAATAGATTCCCATTTTTGATGCTACTCAGGCAGAATCCTTGATAGCTCGTGCCATGTTGAAACGTGCCACAGCTACGACTAATACAAACAGCCAATCAAGGTACCATGTGCTATTTTCTTTCCTTTTTTGACTGACTGGTGTCATTTCGTTCCGCAATAGTGAATAGGAAGTCAGTAGTTAGGTTCATGAATGAGCAGTTTCCATGGATCATTTTAGGGTATAGTGGGAAATGGTAAAGTGGAAAAGGTGTAGATGTTGGGTGGCTTGAAGTTAGATGTGTTAGTAGGTTCTTGTGGTAACTGTAGTAGATATGAGTTGTTCTGTTGCGAAGGACATTCAAGAATTGAAACAGTCAATTCACTTTTGATAGTCTCGTTCTTCTCTCATTGTATTCTTCTCTTCTTCCTATCTCTCAACTTCTATGATCCAATCTCGAGGCCTAACAGATTTAGTTATATTTTGTTGTTTGCATGTTTGTGATTGTTTGCCCATTGATATTCTTGCAGCCGGTCACAATGCATCATTAACATCCACAGCCTTATTAGTGAACTGGATGGGGAACTGGAAGTTCAACCCAAAAATGCTCTCTTAACTATTGTCGACCTTGCTGGGGCTGAAAGAGAAAAGAGGACAGGAAATCAGGTTTCCAGATTTAGATTGCTCATCTGATTTTATTGCAAAACTACATCTTCTCTATGATATTAAGCATTTTTACTTCTTTTGACTGTTATTGGATGACCTTCAATAGCTTTTCTAAGGCCAGTAATAAACTGCAAAAGAATTGCATCAGGGATCAGGTTTTTGAAATCATGTTCGGATGCCAAAGATTTTGGCTCACTAGATTTAAGAACATAAAACAGACCCAAATTTTAAAATAAGTTGATAATTTCGAATGTATGGTATTGCTGAGAGAAACATAGTAAACAAACTTATTTCAGGAGAAACATCTCCTTAATTATTTCAATTATGATTTGCAGGGTTCAAGATTGCTTGAAAGTAATTTTATCAACAATACATCAATGGTTTTTGGCCTCTGTTTAAGAGTATGTCACTTCAGTCAACCACTTGAGTTCCTATGGCCTTCATTACCATATTTTGGATTGTTATCATGTTTGCTGTCATTCATTTGACAGAAAATTTTCTTGTTCTGTCCGTGGTTACCAGATGAATTTGACATTTTCTATTTTCAGTCATTATTGGAGCATCAAAAGAACCCTAAGAAGCCACTGCAAAAGCACTTCCAGAACTCTTTGGTAATGCTGCCTTTGATAGAAATTTTTAGATTTTTAGTCTTGGATGGAGTACTTAATTTCTGTTTGATATGTAAAATTTCCAAGTAGTTCCATTTAATTTGTTTGAAATAGTTGGTTTTAAGCATATATATGGTACTTGGTATTGGATTCATCTATGAACAGTTGACTAGGTACCTGAGAGATTACATGGAAGGCAAGAGACGGATGACTTTGGTATGCATCTTTCTTTCTTTGCATTCATTTCTGGATTGTAAATAACTCTTCATTTCAATATTGCTCTTTAGCATTGGCTTTTAAGACATTTTGTTTATGCTAATCTTTTCAGATTTTAACAGTGAAACCAGGAGAAGAAGACTACCTTGATACATCTTACTTACTAAGACAAGCTTCACCCTACATGAATATCAAGTAAAGTCTTCGACCCCTACCCACTAATCCCTTTTAGGTTCACAATTTTAATTTTCCATTGCACTTTGTTTCCAATGCTTGTATCATAGGTTCAACACTGTTGAGGAACCATCCAATTTGGTTCGTACAAAGAGGCATATCCCAACATTGTCTACTGTTCAACAGCGCAAAAGAATAAAATACAACAACAGTGCTGACTCTTATGTGGTATAATATCATTCTGTTCTTGTAACTGCTAATTCTATGTGCCCTGTAGTTTTACTTGGTATGTTTTTCTTCTAAAAATAACAGCATATTTCTCTTGGTATTAATGCAATAGGTGGTTTTGAATGGAGTTGCTAAAAAGTGCCTTATTGATGGTTGAGACTATTATCTATTGCTTTACATAATTTCTCTTATATTAACTTTATTCTTGAGGCAAAAAATGTTTTGGAGAAATGTTGCAACTATATGTTGACTACTCTCTGGATGTGATAATTAGACTATCTATTACAGCATATTCGTTCAGTTAGCGTAGACGCATTATTTGGCTGATTTCATGGCTGCACTTAGAAATATGTTGGATTCCGAATCAATTTTTTCTTCTTGGTTTGCAAGCATATCACATTGTGTGTACCTTCTTTGTTGCATGTTTGTTTATTTCTAAACGCATCTCTGGTCCCTAATTGAATTAGTCATGGGAAAACTATATGATCAAATGAGCTAGTTTGAGCAAACTGTTGGTCTTGGTATTGATGATGTACTCCCCTGCTTTCCTTTCTTTCATGTAACAATTGCTACCATGGATTAAAATTTGGAAATTACATTGTTCCTGCAGACAATATTGTAGTAATTATTGTTCCTGTTGACAATATTGTAGTAATTAGAACTCTTTTGGCTCGTTTCAGATCGAGGAAGGAGAAGCTGTGCAATATGAAAACGAGACTCTCCAAAAAGGTTACACCAAGGGCAGCATTTACTTATATCTTTTGTTTCCACTATCTTTATCTGATGTTTATAGTATCCTTCAAATAGTTTGTTGACTCTGTTAATTATTTCCATATTTCTATGAAGCACTTAAGAAGACTGGTTTTTTTTACTCTCAGATGCCCCAACTATCAACGAGGAGAACCCTGTTGTTACTTTGCCTGAAAATCTAGACTTCGTCTATGTAGCAAAGAGCGAGATGGCAGATAAGAATAGAAACTTCGAAATAATGCAAAATTTTGCTAAAGCTTTATGGAAGGTCTTGAAGCAATACAAAGAAAAGCTCATGGTAAATTCATGAATGGTATTCACTGCTCAAATTCTTAGCAGCCCTACAATTTTGTAAGCTGCAATTAGATTTGAGTCTGGTAGTGAATTCACTGGAAGTTGTGATGATAAATAGGTGGCTGAGACAGCAATTCAGAGTTTAAATGAGAACCTAAAAAATGAGAAGACAAGATACCTTGAGTTGGAAAAGGAGTTTGAAGATTTCAAAACATGCTGTACTAGTTCCAAACAAATTTCAGCAGATAAAACCTTAGTGGAAACCGATACTCGAACTGAATCCCTGTGGCCTCTGGATAGCACTGAGCCTAGTACAGTAAATGAGGTAAGAAATTTCACTTTGATTTCTTTCTTCCGTTAACCAGACACATGGGATTCTTTTCTCTTGCTCAACTGATTAATTTTACCTTAGCAGTATGTACACTTGCAATATTGGTTTCTGACCTGTATAATGATTTATAGACAGCACATGATTTTTGTGATATGGCAGGGACACAATGAGGAATCCAAGTGCAACAACATTACTAAGGATTGTGAAACAAAACAAGGAAAAGATGCATATAATGAAGTTCGTAAGGCAATGGTTTTCTTTGTTCCTTTTATTCTCTTTAGATTCTTAGTTAATGTCAAATCTCCTCTTCATCTTGTAGATGAAAGGAAACATTCACTCTCCTGATCTCAAGTCAGCCGAATGCAATTATTCTCTTCAAGAATGTGAACCTAGCAACATGACCTTGAGACACAAGGAATCCAAGTGCAACGACACTAGCGAAACAAGACAGGCAAAGGGTCCATATAGTGAGGTCCGTGAAGCAATGGTCTTTGTTGTTTCCACCTCCATTCTACTGTTTTTATGTTCTTAGTTATTGTCAAATCTCTGAACTTCTGTCTCCATATTTAGACGAAAGGAAATATTCACTCTCCCAATCTCAAGTCAGCCAAATGCAATATTACTCGTGAAGAATGTGAATCTAACATGGGATTTGATAAGGATGTATCCTCTCAGGTACTGATATCTAGATCTAATGTCTTTTTTCCAATTCCACATTCTGTAGTTGAAAAAATGTCAAAAAATTACTTAGCATGAGATTAATAGAAAGCCACTAATGTCTGAGGCTTTCACAATTAGATGAAGACACATTCTGATTCTCATAACCTGGAGTCAGCCTGCAAAAGCACTCCATCAAGGGATTGCGATGTTTCTAGATCTACTCAGGTATATATATTGATTGCTTACTGATTCATCTTGGTTTATGTAATACCATGCACGTCTTTAGATTCTTTGTTAATGTCAAATCTCCTCTTCATCTTGTAGATGAAAGGAAACATTCACTCTCCTGATCTCAAGTCAGCCGAATGCAATTATACTCTTCAAGAATGTGAACCTAGCAACACAACCTTGAGACACAAGGAATCCAAGTGCAACCACACTAGCGAAACAAGACAGGCAATGGGTCCATATAGTGAGGTCCGTGAAGCAATGGTCTTTTTTGTTTCCACCTCCATTCTACTGTATTTATGTTCTTAGTTGTTGTCAAATCTCTGCACTTCTGTCTCCATATTTAGATGAAAGGAAATATTCACTCTCCCAATCTCAAGTCAGCCAAATGCAATATTACTCGTGAAGAATGTGAATCTAACATGGGATTTGATAAGGATGTATCCTCTCAGGTACTGATATCTAGATCTAATGGCTTTTTTCCAATTCCACATTCTGTAGTTGAAAAAATGTCAAAAAAATTACTTAGCATGAGATTCATAGAAAGCCACTAACATCTGAGGCTTTCACAATTAGACGAAGACAAATTCTGATTCTCATAACCTGGAGTCAGCTTGCAAAAGCACTCCATCAAGGGATCGGGATGTTTCTAGTTCTACTCAGGTATATATATATTGATTGCTTACTGATTCATCTTGGTTTATGTAATCCCATGCACGTACGCCATAATCCTGTGGTATACTTATCCGTTGACTGTTAATTATTCCAGGGATCAATAAATCCACCACTTCCCTTCGGGACAGAAACTGAATCCACCCACCAGCAAGACCACCTTGAAGCATCAATTAATAAAGGGAGAATAGAAACTTCTCAGAAATCATCGAATCTGGAAAAACCAAAAAGGTTGGTTTTCATGTTCCAATGAAGTTACACGTTCGTAAAACTAGATCAAATATTGTTTATATGTCATCAACATTGATGATTGGGGTACATGCCCATGTATCGATTCCTTAAAATGCAGGAGACTTTTGCCTGCCAAGGCCACTTTACTGAGGGACATTACTGCTTTATCTATTGAGGATGACGAAGATAAACCAAAAGTAAGTTTAGGATGCTTAGTTTTTTCCACTTCGGATTAGCAAATGAGAATAGAAAAGCCCTTTTTTCTCTAATTATTAGGTTACTCATAATAATAGGATCCTACTATGGATTACAGGGAAATAGAGGAGGAAAAAAATTGGCCATAGACGAGAGAAAGAGAACCCAGGGCAACATCTCTCTCATGCGTATACTTGAAAA
The DNA here is from genome assembly GCA_027478595.1 of Erythroxylum anguifugum. Classification (NCBI taxonomy): domain Eukaryota; kingdom Viridiplantae; phylum Streptophyta; class Magnoliopsida; order Malpighiales; family Erythroxylaceae; genus Erythroxylum; species Erythroxylum anguifugum. Next base: position 1,173,515 of record JANIPN010000006.1, read on the forward strand.
AACTCGCCATTTTTGAGAACCTGACACTTCCTTGAAGTTGGCCTTTCGTGTACAGGTCTGAAGGGCGTCAGGCATTGAAGTTGTTTGTGATCTTTGATGGACTGGACGTGTTAAGAAATGTGCAGACTGCCTCTGGTGGCATCTCCGCTTAAGCCTTTGTGAATAGTTCAATTTCAAAAGGGCCAGTTTAATTGGGCTCCTCCTTCAAGTGATTGGCCCAAAACTTGTGCTTCATTTTGAAAGTATCCTTATAAAAGATTAAAAAATTAAACTACACTTGTTTAGTTTAATTTTTAAAATTTTCATTCGATTTATTTTACTAATTTTTGTGGTTAAAAATTAATTAGTTTATTAAATAATCATTTAATTTTCATTAATTAATTAATCTTTATAAATTAATTAGTTTTATTTTAAAATTTTCTTTTTTAGTTATATTTTAAAATTTTGATAGATAATGATATATTTTTAATCATATTTCAGAATTTTCAAAATTCCAAATACACTTTTCGTAGCTTGTTAACAGAGGTTGGAATCATTAAATAAACATATGAAATGGATCTTTGGCTTGTCTCGATTGGTTCCAATGGCTGATAGAACGGGTGACTAATGAGTGGATTGTTTGATGCACTAAATGTCTCAATCTCCAACTCACTCATCAGCTCAAACTTTCAAAGCTCTTGTCCATTTCTTTTGGTGCTCTTTTTTCTATCCCAAACCTGTCAGACATCTTTTCAGCCTAGCCCCCTCGCATGACATTTTAGAAGTTCGGCCGACCAACCACAAGCCTCTTCTATATTTAAACAATTTACGAGTTGACTAAAAGCTATTATATGTACAATTCAAACAAAAAGGAAGACAAAGGTTGCTAGAAGACGATTAGAGTTGTTAAACTGGTTCAGGCCAACTTGGTTGTAACTCAAGTAAAAGTTTAACCAATCTTGAATTTAAGAGAGTTGAATTCGGGCCAATTTGAATCAATTCGAAACCAATATAATATATTAACCAAAATCTTAAATGATGTAATTTTAATTTTGACACAGAAAACTTGAATAGTTAAGAGTTTGTTTAGTAAAGATGCCGATCAGGATTTGGAAATAACTAGTAGATTTAAAACATTTAATTGGTATCATAATGTGATAAAATTTATTAAAAATTAATAAATTAAAAGAAATTATTCTTAATTACTGAAGAATTTGATGTTTAATCACAAAAGACTATTAAATAAATATTAATTGATATATTTTGATTTATAAGAATTTATTAATTAGTAAAAATTGACTGATTAATTAATAAATTGATTAATTTTTAACAATAAAAATTATTAAAATAAATCTAATCGAAAAATTAAAAACTTAACTAAAATATTGGACGATTTAAAATCTTACGATTAAACTGACACAATTGATTAAGTTTTTTTAACCATTAATAGATGATGGAAACTTGATCTTAAGGTTCATGAACTCTTTTAGGCTCAAAATCTAAGAATTGCTATGAATTTTTTAACTTGAAATTATGAAACGTTAAAGGAATATCTATAGTTAGAACTTTTTTTTTTACAGAGGAGTCCGCAAATCACGCAAATCTAATACTTCATACAAAGCAAGCCTTATATAATAGGCTCAATTAAGAGAGTATAAGTAGGGGGATTTAAACGTAAGATTTTTTGGCCTCATATCTCTCACTCTACCAATCCGATCATCCGTTAGTGGCACCAATTTTATTTGATTATTCTTTTTTTGTTGGTTTCTTTGTTTTCTTCTTTTAAAATCTAAAGTACATATGAAATGATAAAAAAATATTAGAACTAGATATCTAATTTTAAACTTAACTTGAATTTAGGAAGTTTGA
>JANIPN010000006.1:1185099-1196551 GCA_027478595.1 Erythroxylum anguifugum
TTACACAGATTATATTTTCAAGGCACTTTAACATATAATTAATAAGGGTATATTAGACATTTCATTAACTTTCTTAATAAACGTGCATTTTTCTAAAACGTCACTTATTATGAATTGGAGGGAGTATATATAGTTTCCATATCAGGCTACCTCATCACAAGCTCAATATAGGTCTGATCCACATTAATCGAGATCCATTTTCTTCCCGGACTTCGACCCATTATTTTAGATCATTTATTACGTCACTTTATTACCTTTGTTTGGATCAAATTATGTAACTTAACTGATAAGTTATTAAAAAACTGAAAATACAATTAATAGTTGTCCAATATTATGGAGAAGGACAAAAATGTCCAATATTCTCCTCCTTGGACAAGCATTAATTGCAGTTATGAATCAAGTTTTAAATAATTTAAAAATCGGTTAAGTCATGCTACTATATTGATACCAAATTTTAAAAATTAAAACATCGATTCAAAGGTAATGAAAGTCTAATATTCCGTCCTGTAAGGCTTTCGATATCGAAAAATATCAAACACAAGTGTCATGTGCGACACAGGTTCAATATAATCACGAATATCTAATACCTTACTAACATGAATGAGAAAATGGAGTGTGGCAAATTAGGATGATACCTGTATGATCTAAAATGTATCATCTTCATTTGTAAGTCTCGATTTCTCCAACTTTATGCTAAATTGCAGCAGAGAAATCCTGTTTTCTCTCATCGAAAGCTAAACAACATTAGAGAAAACTTAATTTCTCTCACTGAATTATAGACAACATTAAAGAAAACTTTTATGCTCTCCAACTGAATGTTAAATTGTATTATAGAACCTTTATAGGATTAAAAACTTATATCCCCATATGTCATGTTAAATTTATCGATATTCATACTAAACTGTATGTGTCAAAATGACATAGGCTCAAGGTTAATCTTTATATATGCCTAATGACCTTTAAAACGCTTAATATTAACACAAATCTTAAGGCTTTTATATGTATTATAACTGAAGTGAATCACACGTTAATACAATACTTAGAAAACGATATTAGAATGCTCGAGAAGGGGGGGTTGAATTGTGTATTCCCCTTTTTTAAAAATTCTTTTGAAACTGTTTGTTAGAAGTAAAAAATTATATCTATTAAAAATTACTTTTTTAATTTTACAGTCAAGCATTCATTAAAAAAAAACTTTTGTACTTATTTACCCTTCAAAAATTTACCTAATCAGGCACTAGGTCAGGTTTGGACAAATCAGACCTAAAGCCATCTCCAGTGAATTCTCATAAATGGAGAGCGTACCCCTATGGCTATGGTCATTCATTCATATACTAATGATTCGACCGATAAACCAACCAACCGCTAACATGTTAAGCCTTGGTTTTCTTGCAGATCTAACAATGGGAATGTACTTCAAGCAAACGATGCAGTTCATTGGTACACAAATCAAGATTTTAATTGATTGGCTTACCCAAAAACTAAAATCATTTCTCATCTTCTAAACTCCACTTTTCTTTTGCTATCCCCTCAGTACGGTTGGCAGTGGTTTAGGCAAGCCCGATTTTGTTTCTCCAGACAAACAGACCAAATTCAACCCAATCAGGTTCTGAAAATCTAAAACCTAATCAGTAATCAGTCGAACCAAAGAAAAAAATGTCGTTTCTATGTAACTTACCAAAATAACATTATTTTACCTAAACATGTTTAGACCGTGTCAATCTTGCAAATTTGAGCCAAACCAAATCAAGTTTAATCCGTTGGCTTCTGGATATTATGTTTCTAACCATAAAATATAACCTTTTTACGGGAAATAATATCCAAATCTGCCCTACTCTTCTGCAGCAGCTTTCAAACATTCCAGATCTAAGTTCTTCAAGTTCATCGTGTCTGATGGTAGTATGAAATAAGAGAGAGAACAATACATGAAATAATGGAGGACTCTTAACAGGAGTTCAATCTAAAACTGGAAAAACCTGGAACATAACTTCACAATCAGGCGATCAAGGAAACAAGAAATAATCAGTGCTTCCCACAGGGAATCAACGACTGCTTCAATCGTCTTTAATGAAATAGCAAATATGCAAATAAGAGCTGAAGAGATCATTGAAGCATCCATGCCGGTACCAACCTTAGTGACACGCTTTTAAAATTAACAAAAAAACCACGCGAAAAAAGTTGAACACACTTGTTTTCCCTTCATACTACAACACACGTCAAATTACACAGATTACAACACACGTCCATTCAATCTGGATCAACCTTAAACAAGTACTGAAACCACTGCTAACCAACTCGAATGAACACATATAGTAAGATAACAATTCCAATCTAACTTATATTATGTAAGCAAAGCCAAAAAAATTTAAGGTAGCCTTTATTGGTTATGAGTAGCATTTTTCAGATCAAATATTGAGCAATGACATTCTTATACAATTCTGTGCAACCTTTTCATTCAACAAAAAACTAAAGGATAATAACCAGCAGAAGCCCCAATATTCCACTAAAAATGGCAACTTTAAATATGCTTGCATACCACCATAGGGTAGAATTTCAAACTATGAAAAATCATTCCATCGAATTGAGTCAATGCAAGCCTTTGGTCAAAAATCAAGGGTCCTTGTACACATTAAGAGTAATGGATTCATATGCGATATACACGAAAAATCATGTTACGCTGTAAGAACGAAGAACAAAATACTAATAACAGACAAAGAATGCAACTATCACATAGACAAAACAGAAGACCAAAGAAATCATGGGCATGAAGAACAATGTTTGTCTTCTTGTCCATAAAACAGCCATGGCTGCGCGTTGTATCTTTTCTAGGGGCAAAATTCTGTCAGATTTGCCTAAAAGCTATCAGGACCAATACTCAGTTCACTTTGCTATGCTTAGCTACACAAAACAAGCCATGGAGGCCATGAAAATTCCTTGTCCCAAAACTCTATAAGTCTATACAAAACATATGACACTGCATCATAACACATGCAAAATACAATGAATATCATATGATTTAACCTAGTCTAAGTATTAACAATTAGCTTAAGCATAACAAGCACAGTAACACTTATTTACACTAAGGTGGAATGGAGAAATTTCCACTTTATCTAATCCTGAAAGGACATGACTGATGAAATGTTCAGAAACCAAGTAAGCAAATGCAACACAATTATAGATAGTTAACTTGCATGCATAATCAACGGGAACCCAGACTGCCTCCTCAGAACTAAAAGCCCCACTTACAGAAGCTCCAACCCTCTTCTTCTTCTCCTCCTCATATCATCCATTGGCAACTCTAACCTGCAAACAGCACTCGAATTCCTCGAAACTAACTCTATAAGTCGATCCTAACAGTTAAGGTAGAGATACAAACTATACGACACTGAATGACACATTCTTTCACCAAGTCTAAGTAATAACAATTAGATTTAAGCATAAAATGCACAGTAAACATTTATTGACATTATGGTGAAATGGAGACAAATTCCACTTTATCTAATCTCAAAAGGACATGACTGATGAAAGTTTCAGTTACCAAATAAGCAAATGCAACATAATTATAGATAGTTAATTTGCATTCATTATCAATTGGAACCCGAACTCTCTCCACCAGAACTAGAAGCCGCACTTATAGAAGCTCCAACCCGCTTGTTCCCCTCCTCATATCATCCATCGGCAGCTCAACCTGCAAACAGGCATGAATTCCTCGAAAATTCTATACGAAACTTAATCACGTACGCTTTCATCTAGTCTAAGTAACAACAATTAGATAAGCATAACAGACGGAGTAAGCACTATTTACATTCTAATTCAGGTGCTAATGGAGACAAATTCCACCTTATCTAATTAGCACCTGAATAATGTAAATAGTGCTTACTCCGTCTGTTATGTAAGCAACACAATTATAGATCGTTAACTTGCATTCATAATCAATAGGAACCCGAACCATCTCCACCAGAACTGGAAGCTCCAACCCTCTTCTTCCTCTCCTCCTCGCACTCGGCATCATCCATCGGCAACTCAAACCTGCAAACAGCACACGAATTCCTCGAACCCAACCATGGCATAATACAATGCCCGTGATACCCATGTCCACAAGGTAACTTCGTTTCAGTTTCACCCAAATTTACCATATCTTTGCACACGGCGCATACAACAAGATCACTCTCCGGTGCGATTTCACCGTTGGCAACGCTACTACCGCTGGTGGAGCACCTCTCCGACCACCGTCACTCTCAGCTAAGCGCTGCAACAACGACTCATACGGTCATACCCAGCCACATCAACGTAATCCTCCGGATTGCGTACGTATCGATCGGATTCAGGGAGTTGGAGACGAAATTCAGTTGAGCTGTCATCGAGAGCCATATCGTGGATCCGATTCCGCCAACTTCGGGTTGGGGTCGCATTGTCTCGAATTCGAAGACGAAGACCGTCTTCCCGCCTTCTCCTCATGTCTTCTTCGTTGTCTTCCCCAACCTCATTACCGGATTGATTTAGACTATCTCGATCTTCATTTCTACTCCCCTCGTCCTCGCTCTCTCCATCTTCCTCGTCGTTATCCCACCCGTTGAGCTCGATCCTGAGGAAATCGTCGATGGACTGCGGATCCACGAATCTACGAAGCATCTGTTGGTAATAAGAACCAGAAGTTGAATCTTCGCCCTAATCGGAGGTGAGTGACCATGTATCCGAAGTATCTGTCCCGTAATCGACACCCGCCAAGGCGATGAGAAGCGCCTGTCGGTACTGAGAATCTAAAAATGCATCTTCGGCCTGATCGGAGGTGAGTGACCATGTATCCAAAGGTAGATTAGAGGTTTGGGGTATTAATTCGACAAAACCATTTCTACACTCGCTGCAAACGACGATGGTTTCTGGAGTATCGACGGCGACGCGTTTATTGCATTGGTGGCACCAGAATTGCAACGTTTCAGCATCCGAAACGGGATTCATCGCCGGAGAAGTGGTTTCGGAAATCTGGCCGACGACGCCCCGGCCGGGGTGGAAGTTGCCGAGACAACGTTGGAGAGAACTTTTGGGGCTTTGGACGACTAGAGCTCAGTTCAAGTTGGTAGCTCAGTCACACTGTGGAGGAAAATTCTGGTGTTTCTCTTGTGACGTGTACCTTTGCAGTTACAGACATGTGGAGGAAAATTCTTGTGTTTCTCTTGTGACGTGTACCTTTGCAGTGACAGTATGTGGAGGAAAATTCTGGTGTTTCTCTTGTGACGTGTACCTTTGCATCAGATCCGTTGGATTCGAATTGGACTTTGTTTCTACTCGTCTTTATCAATGACTACCTATGGTCTTTTTTTTTATAACAAGAACTACAAAACGACATACTAATTCTGCTGATACAAGAAGTAGGCAACCTGTCTCTATACTTAAAAATTTTATAAATAATAATATAATTATTTAATTAAATTCAAATTTAATTAATAAAATTTAAATTTAAATAGTTAAATTAAAATAATATAAGTGGAAGTTGAATTTCCACTTATCCATCTTTTGGTTGGATAATGTAAATAGATTTCAAGGTGCTATAATTGGGCTGGAGTCTTCTAGGTTTCCATGCTTGAAAATGGAAGGATGTGTTCGGACCAAACCTTCCCGACGTGTCATAATCATATACTCGTGACTCGTGAGTTAAATACAAAACCAACCACAAGAAAACACGAGCTTCTGTCGGGATTGGGCCCTTTTATTATTTTTTCTGCATAATATATAATTAATACTTTCACCGTAAATTAATATCATACTATATTATGTTTTAAATAATATTGGCAAATTACATAAAACAGCCAATGTGATATACTTGATTATTCATCTTAATCTCTGTATTTTTATTATCATTTAAGATACCCCAATTAGCTATTTTCGAACAAATTTACCCTTAGATTATTGAAATACATTTTTTTAATCTCTTGAATCTAAGGGCAAATTTGTCCGAAAATAGCTAATTGGGGTATCTTGAATGAAAATAAAAAACACAGGGGCTGAGGTGAACGAATTAAAAACATAAGGGCTAATATGAATAATCAAGTATATCACATGAGCTCTTTTATAGGATTTGCCAATAATATTCACCCAAAAACAAAGAGTTTCAATAAATTTGAAACACTTATGTTAACCTTTAAATTTTAATTTATGTATTACACGAAGATTAGTTAAATATTATGGATACAATAATTTAATTTAATTTATTATAATTATTTTAAATTTGAATCGAATTTAATAAGTTTAAAAATTAAATTAAATTAAGTCAAAATTTAAAATTTAAACTAACTTTTTATGTCATTAATATTTTGGCCAGAATAGTAATTTAGTCCTTAACATCTTAAAGTTTTCAAAATAAACCCTAACATTTATCAAATATTCAAAATAACTCATCATCAGATAGAATTACTTACAAAATTTAGCCTCTTAAAAGGACTGTTTTGAACATTTTCTTAACATTAAGGTTTATTTTGAACTCATTAAAATTAATTCTGAACATATTGAAACGTTAAATCTAAATCAGTAAATGTTAAAGTTTAAATTGCTCATTTTGCTTTAATATTTTATTAATTTATGTTCATGTAAAATTTAGTCGAAGTTATTTTAAAAATTGAAAGATAAAAAACTAAAAATTATTTAAAATATGTATAATAATATTTACTTTAAGTATTCACAATTTCCATGTTCTTACATTGACAAATATAATTGACAGTTGGAAGCTTTCTGTTTTTGGCGGAAATTATTTATACATATCCCCAAATTTTTAAATAGAAAAGAAAAGAAAAAGAAAAGAAAGCAAAATGGCTACACAATAAAGCCCTTCTTGTTCTTTATTGATTCGTTCCTCTTTCCATTTCTCTCTAGTTCGCTCGTTCCCTTCTCAGAAAGCGTGTTGTTGTTGTTGTTGTTGAAGATGGTGGTGGTGTTGAGGAAGTCTGAAACGGACCTGAGACGCCGGCGACCGGACCGCCACGCCGTGCCAGCAAATACCACCCTTACACATCTCGTGAACGTGGATATGGTGATCCCGCGAAATCGTATACGTGGCCTTACGAGACACGTCCCACGTCAGCGTCCCAATCAAGATTAAACCCACCACAGTACTCGACAAAACCAGCACAAACCCACAGCTGAAGCTCCGCTCACAGACCAACCCATACGCCTTGATCACCGCGATCACCGCCACGTAAATCACCGTCAGATTCGCTATCACCGCATCGGATATCGCCATCCCGCCGTCACTCTTAACCCCTCCCTCCTTTCCTCTTCAATTCCGACCCATAAACAACAAAAGACCGCAGCGGAAGTGAGGAAATCGGGTGTGTGTAGTAGAATAAGAAGCAAAAGGAGTGAGCGAGAGAGACTTAAAAAAAGCTTGGATGGTCTTGGGAATGTCGGAGTGGGTTTAGTTTAAAAGAAAGAACACGCCGGTCTATGAAAAAAATAACGAAAAAGAAATGGCTTTGGTGCTCTGCCCTTTATATTGTGCTTATCCTCCTCCCTCCCCCTTGTAAACTAATAAAACATCCAAAAGGCAAATTGCCAGCTTCAGGTCTATTAAAAAAATCTAAAATTTACTCATAAGTATATCATCTTTTTAAATTTCTAATATACTACCAAATTTTTAAAATAATTAATTTTTTAAAACTCATATAAATTATACAATTTTTGAATTTGTCTTATTTATAATATTACAATGTACGTTAGAATTTTTAAAATAATATTGATAATATTACGTAGTATTATAACTAAGTGATTTAGGCTTATTAATTATCAATGTGATTTTAAAAATATTTTCAAATATTAAATGAAAACATATTTTCATTTTAACATGAAGTAAATTTTATAAATATTATTTTAATAATATTAAAAGAAAAATATGATATAAGAAATCAGGATGCAAATTTTTATGCAAATTATAATAAAAAAATTTATTTAGACTTTTGTCACATTTAGAAGTGTAAATTGCATATTCAGTCCATCCAAAATTTCTATACTCAAAAGTGAGAATTTACGGGTCACCTTTTGATTTGAGATATTTCATTCTTGCATACGTGGCACTAGTTTCAGTTTTCCTTACTTCTACTTTTTTTTTTTAAATATAGTACAGTTCTTGACCTACTACTTTGATGGGATTGATGATTGATCACAACGTCGTTCCTTATCTGTTCAGTTGACATGACCCTTTTTTGTTTTTATGAAAGGGTTCATTGGCACGATTAGAACCGGCTAGCCTTGGGATCAAAATATTTTATTATCTATAATCTTGTAATTATTATTTTTTAAAAATAATATAATTTTAATGTTTTATATTTTAATGCAATTTTTAAATTATAAGTAAATAAAAATTTAATAAAATATAACTTAAATTTTTATGTAATGAATAAACAATAATATAAGTAGATAATAATTACTTGAAATGAATTAATATATAATATAATTAATTATATTCAATAGTTCATAACAAATTTTTCGATAGATTCACATGTAATATAAAATAATAAATACATATAGATAAAAATATGTATACTAATTATAAAATTTTAAATAATATCATTTAATTAAAAATTTCTAGTTGGTAAATGTGAATTATTCCATAGAAAATTCTAACACTAAATAGTAAATACATCTACATGGACTAACCACCACCAAAATCAATTAGCTCGGGAGTTTAGGTAGATGACGGAAAAGCGGAGAAGGGTAGGTTAGGATTTTTTTGTTTAATTTTATTTTGTTAAAATTTGATAGGGATTTAACATGATAGATGCAGACACCTTTAAATTATTCACAACCAGACTAATCTTCACTTGAACCGGATAAATCATTTGTGGGAGTCAAAGCTTTGATTCCAAGTTTTAAACAACTGCATACATGAAGACGATTTGAACCCGCGATCTCACTTAAGTCAGAAGAGCCCCTTACTAATTCACCGACACCTTGAAGTTGATGGCATCCTACATTTATTATAACATAGCTTATATAGTTTGTCACGTTAGTTCCGTTAACGAAAACACTAACGTCGGGTCATAATTGACAAAAATCATAAGTTGGAGTATTTAATTATTACTTTTTAAAATTTAAGCTATAATTATAAAATTATATAAAGTTCATGATTTTTTTAATAGTTAATTAATATGTTGGCACCCACCTTACAACAACTTTGTTTTAGGAATTGCCCACGGTTTGGGGACAGTGGACTGTCCCTTTTAGAGTTGAATAGCCTTGAATAATATTTATTTATTTTAGCTTATTTCACTTTCAATTTATGGTCAAGGGTCCTAGTTTCATTAAATAAGTGGTCCTTTAGTGCAGTTTGTTTGATGTGGTGGCTTGTCATCCCTCCGTGTTACCAAATTTTCCTGACCTTTGCTCATTCGTAAAGCTGCTTCCTATCGTATTCAACTTTTGGTGCTAACCAAATAGGTAACAGTAACACCATTATTAAGAGACTCAATCAGAGTTATCTCTTCCCTTTATCGCGAATGTTCATCTTTCTTTAAGGACTTTACTCCACACCCGTTACTATTTTTAAAGTAGTTCGTTCAATACTTAATAATACGTGATTTGAGTTTAAATTTGAATTTGTTCAAATCGGTTAAAATAATATTTTAGGTTAATTTATATTTAACTTTAACCCAAATTTAGTTCATTTCAATTAAAGTTATTAATTTTAAATTAAACTAAATTGAGAACTTATTTGTTTCCATTTGTACTTTTTATTTTTGTTTCTTTCGGTTTTTAAAAATTATGAAAACTATAAAATATAGTTTTTATTTTCTGTTTTTCATAATGATCTATTATTAACTAAATATATATTATTTAATATATTAATATATTAGTTTTTAATAAGAATTATGAATAATTCACTCAATAGTATTTATTTAATTTACTTAAAATTAATTATTAATAAGAATTAATATTTTTTAATTTTACTTACTATTTTATTAATTCTTAATTAAATTAAATAAATTTAATCTAATAAGTATTAATAATTTAATTAAATTTAAATTATTTTCAAATATATAAATTTCAAAAAAGTTAATTCAGAAATTAAAATTTATTTAAAACAAAAATATATATCAATATTTTAAAAATCAAACTGAAAATTAAATCGATAAGAAAATAAGTTTAAGGTTTAAAAGGGTCATCCGAACCGTCGGTTAAAAAATAAATAAAATGTAGAATTTAAAATATAATTGAAAAGAATTTTCCTTACTTATCGAATAATTTGAAGTTTAATTAAAAATGAGATTGTTAATTAAAATTTAATTAGTTTATAAGGGCCAATTAATTTATAAAAATTGATCGTTTACTTAATTAATTAATTAATTTTATGATAAAAATTATTAAAATAAATCAAATTGTAAAATTAAAAAAAAAGTGAACAATTTAAGATTTTTTTACGATTGAAACGGATAAATTGGCTGAAATTTTTTCTTGATTGAATTGGCTGAATTTTTAGTTATTAAAAATAACATATTCAATTTAAAATATCATTTAAGGGAGTCCAAAGTTGGAATCCAACTTCTCGAGATACTTAAGCGACACCTTAGAGGTTAACCAGCTTGACGGAAGTTCCAAGTTAACACAAGCATTAACCTTTTAAAGCGGATCTAGGATCTTTGCGCAGAGAGTGTACGCTTTAACGAATCTGGACTGGAATGGCAATAAAAGCAGCCAAACCAAGCCATGAAATCTACATTGGCGTTGGTGATTCAAAGAATTTTTAGCCAATTGCAAGTAAATATCATGAAGTTCTTAGAGATGCGTGCCTCGTATTCGTGTAACAGAAAGGATGGCAATTCGCAATGTTCTATTCATTTAAGTTGTACCTGAAACTAATAAATTAAGTTTTACGTTAACGGTGGATTAAGCCTAAAGTTTAGTACGAATGATTTGAATGTTGAGATTAAAATTATTTTTTTAATTTAACGTTGTAAAATAATATTATCTTAATATTTAGATTTATATTTAAAAATTTAAATTAAAATGATATTATTTTAAAATTTTATTTTTATGTAATTTATAATTTAAATTTAACTAAATTTTAAATTAAAATTAAAAAATATTTCAATGATATCAAGTTAAATCTATCCTATTTTCTGTAATACACAACGGTACCTTATCGAACAAGAAAAGGTAAAAAACGAAGAAATACAGAAATACCTTATTTCGGTCTCTGTCATTTCAAACGAGCTTTCCGAAGCCGAAACAAACGCAAATCTACCGCCGTCTTTACGGAAACTCCTCTCCGGAACACAGGCAAAATCTTTCTACAGTTTTCTCAAAACGTAAACTCTCTTAACAGGTCAGAGAATTCTTATGCTTGGTGAAATAGTCAAAATCGTTACTGTTTTTATGCTGTTATATCGTGTACCTATTCTTTAGCTATGACTCTGTAAACTAGGCATAAATATCTCAACTATCTCTTGTATCTTTCTTTAGAGGA
>JANIPN010000006.1:1196651-1207472 GCA_027478595.1 Erythroxylum anguifugum
TTCTTCTATTAATAGCCCAATACTAATAATCTAATTCTAATTCTAACACTTTAATCTAATTCTAATTTCTAATTCCCCTTTTTAATACTACTAAAATAAACAAGACTCATCTCTAAAAATATTGAAGCAATTAAAATCAGACATTTAAGAAATAAACAAAAGAATAATAAATAAATAAAAGGAAAAAAAAGAAGAAAAAAAATTCGGGACCCAACAAATTTCTTTCCCATCATTTTTATTCTGCTCAATCCCCATCAACCCTCCATAATCTCCCCTAACAAAAATTTTTTCTGTTGGTTTCCATGTTTTGCCCTAAAGTTGTAGGGAAGGTTTTCAATGGTTGGTTTCCATGACTTTATCCTCCTTAAAAGAATTACCATCAGTCAACCTTAAAATAGGGATATAAGCTTTCATCTCCTTCTAAATGTCCATATTTACATACAAGCTAACATAGCCAACCCATTTCCTCAATGTTGTATTCTCATCCATACATATTGATTTTTCCAAGCAACTAGCTAACAAGCTTAGGCCTTTGGTGGTCCAATATTCCAATGGAATATTGTGGATGTTCACCAATAATAGAATGTTCTTAACTCTAATTTTTTCTAATTTCATACCAGGTTGTCAGTTCCGGAGGAATAAAGGAAGCTGTGAAATGTGTCATGGTCCTTCCTCTTTACTTTTAGACCCTCTACTTTTGCACTAAATGTAATAATAATGTTGTCATTTTCAGTTAACATTACCTCTTGAATGCCTCTTCTTTTCCAATTTCTTTAAACTCATACTTGTATTACAGGAAAAAAAAAACGAGCGTTTATCCATGAAGAAACCTATGATCGCAACTTCCCAAGATTTTGCACCCTCCTGCAAGATGTCAAGATTTGGAATCACCATCACCTTTCTGCTTATTTCAACCGGGGATTGTCAAAAAGAGAGGATTCCAAGCTTTCCCCTACCACTTGCTTCCAAGTTTTCCTTTTTTCTGCAAAGTCCTAGATCTCATTTGCTATTTTGACCAGCTTGGGAGGGTTTGAGGGTGAATTTGAGGGAGGAACATGCTTCCTAATGTTGGAAGAAAGGTCTAGGTTTGCAGGAGATTTAATGGAGGAGGAGGAGGAGGGGGAGTGAAAGTTAGAAATGTTTGGGGATGGATTTAGGATAGCTTGTGGCAGATCTGGGGGAGTTCAAGAGAGGAAGAAGGTGACAAACTCGAAGGTAAAGGGAGAAATTCAGAGAAATTGGGAGGAGTTAGTGTAGTGCAGTCATGTCAACTAGTTTAGATAGTTTAGATATGGTAGCAGCAAAACAGGAGCTGGAGCAGAAAAAGGTTAGTGGAGGAAAAGGTTGTTATCTCAATACTTTGCACTTTTAGAACGTACGACTGAGCCAACAAACTTCATCTTTTATCACTTGACCAACAACTACAACATTTTACAATTATTACCCTCTGACGATGAACACTACATGGTTTTTGTGACCATAAATGAAGGGGAAAAGTAACAAGTCCAAGCAATTGGTGATTCGGTACTTGTGCAACGTCACATATTTAATTAGTACGTGAGAAACCAACCAAAATAGGTATAGAAAATGAAGTTATCACAAAATTCATACAGGGACACTCATCTATAAGGCGGGTTTTGATTTCGGTCAACTCAACAGAGAATATGACAACATTTACGTGAAAGAAAATGTGCGCAAACGTATTGATCAACAACACACCCTTGGAAATTCTCACATCAAGCAGGAAAGGGAAAAGGCAAAATCTAGATGAGCATTACTGGAATTTAACAACGATGCAGGAAATGTCATCCGCACTCTTCCTATTTAGTGCCTCCTCAGTAAGTCGTTTGGCCGCAGAACGAGCATCCTTGATGTTCATAACAATGTCAGCCGCTTCTTGGTTTGTCATTACCTAGTAATTAATCATTCAAGAGCTTTAAGTTAGAATAGTAAGTCAGTAGTGAAAAATGAATTGAAGGGCACTACAAGGTTCAAAATGAAACAAACCTTCCACAGGCCATCACTTCCCAAGATTATGCAATCTGTATCATCATCAACCATCTCCACTGCAACATCTGGTTCTGAACTGAGATGTCCCTTCAAGCTCTTGTCACCAAATGCCCTTGCCACTGCCAACTGGCCGTCAACACGAGGAACATCCCCTGAATTCAGGGAGTTGAAATCTTAACATTGATTGGTACTGACAATATGATCATTGTTGAAGCTTCCACAACACTGAATGCCAATGAGATGAAACTATCATGCAAAAGGAGGGGATTTCATCCACCCAAAAAAAGGCGAGGAGAGAGAGAAGCGTATATGAATAATTATATTTACTCGCAACAATAAGAAACATCAACTTGCAAGACTGAGTACGCTAACCAAAACTGGATGGAGTATCTTCCGAGTAGATCTTGATCCTATGAATCCGTGGATAAGGAGAACGGGTTCTACCCCTACAATCTTAAAAAAAGCTTATTTTCTGACAAATTCATTGTAGAAGCACATGTCCCACAATTCAAACTTAAAGTAGGCAACTTCATGACACCAATTATGGGCTAACAGAAATAGTTATGCCCAATATAAAGTCATAATAACGAAGGAGCAGTTCTGACCTGGAAAATTACTCACAAAACCACCTCTATTCTCAATGTTCTCCCTTTCTGTACTTGGCTCATGGTCAACTGACAGTTGTCTGGCTGATCCCTTCCTGCTGACAACAGCCCGTGAATCACCAACATTAGCTACAACCAATTTCTGACAATTGATTAATATAGCTGTCACAGCAGTTGAACCTCCCCGCCCCAAATCAACTGCTTTGTTCAAAATATTAGTGTCAGTTATCTGATATGCCCTCCGTATGGCCTTCTCGGGCTCTGTCCAGAAGTCTGGCTGTTCGAAGGCAAAATTCACAACAGAAGCATCGCTTACTTTCATAACATTACAGTACAAACTAGAAGACAGGAAAACAACTTTACCCATACTGATCGGTCTCAACTCACAAGACTTAGGAACTTCCAATAAGAAAACAGATTAAAGTGTTAAAATGAAATGATCATTCTTTGACAAAGTTGACATCTCAATTCCAACCAGCCAATAATCTTCCCATACGCATGAAAGCAAATGAGAAACAGAAGGCATGCATAGTTTAATGCATTTATTGTAAGGAGTAGAACGAATAAGTTGCAGGGAGTGTGCTACCTCCTTCAGGATGTTTTCAAACAAATTTGACCTCAAGTAATCAGGAATAATATGGCTTAGATGGCCATCAAATATTGCAAATAACCCTAGCTCCTTGCCATCAACTTGTTTGAATTCTGCAACAACATAATCTTCCATGGGATGATTGGATTTCCCTTTTACCAAGTTATAGCCATGTGTTATATGCTTTGACATCTTACTTTTGCCCTTTCCAGAATCTGCAGATGAGCCTAATCTTACTTTCTCCTGCAATGAAAATACACACAATCTCACGTAGCTGAACCCAGCAGCAAAATACAGAAAAAAAGTAGCTTTCACAGAAATGATTAATTGGGTTTTCTAAAACTAGTTGAAGGAATATCAATACAGGGAAAAAGAAATAAAACCAATACACATATGTGCACACAGTCGATAAGTGACTAGATCAAAGCGAACCATATGTTGTTCGAAGCAATGAAGGTAAACTTATCCAGACCAGTCAGGATTTCTGCCACTTATTATTTGGCAATTTGCATTTGCAAATTGTTTTCACATGTTAAAAGTTTCCAATGGAGGAATGAAAATTCATGCCAAATGCAGAATATCTCGAGCAGTAGCTATTTATCCTTTATTGATTACCCACGCACCTGTCACACTGCTCCAGGACTGACATCCTGAAAGAGATTACGCAATTTACATTCTGCACATGTAATACTTGCAACATTAATTTTATTTATGCTCTCTCCTCCTATGTTTATCAAATATTACTAGTTGAAGTTAATCACTACAGTGAAGCTAATCTTTATATAGTTACAGTTAAATTTCAATGATAAGCCACGACGGACCACTACTCGCGTATCAAGGAGGAATCCCCGATATTTCAACTGAAGAACAAGTCAAGATACTGGTACAAAGAAGGAACTTCCCACTTTCGCATTACTTCCGCATTAGTTGCCATTTTCTTTATGTATTTCCCTTCAGTTTTTATCCTCATTTTTACCGTAGAAGTAGCTCCATTTTCGTGTATAAATAGTTGGGAATTATCAATGAAGAGGGAATAGAAAATTTTACACAAACGTTGGCAAACTCTTTGCTAAAACTCACTCGATTAATTTTTTGCTTGAATTGGAACCTATCATTGGTATCAGAGACGGCTACTCAAATGGGGTCACACAAGGAGAGGATTGAGAGTTTTGAACATGGACTCAGCGATTTGCAGGACACCATGAGCAGAATGGAGCTTGGTGTTACTGACAAATTCCGACACCTCGAGGAAACCTTGAAGCAGTTGACTGACTCGTTGGGACCCAACAAAGAAGGGTCAAGCAGCAACTCTTCAGGACGCCCCGACTCGCAGCGCTTGGGCCGCGAAGACGGACCCGAACGACAGGAGAACGGGCGACCAGTATTTGCTTCACGATTGGCGAAGCTTGAGTTTCCGACATACGGTGGTTCGAGATCAACGATTGTATCTTGAAGAAAACACTTCTTCAAGGCAGATGTGAAGATGGTTTGTATCCCATCAAACCAAGGAGCATTGCCATGTTCAAGAGGGCCCTTCTCAGCATAAAACCTTCAGAAGAACTCTGGCATTGCAGGCTTGGACATCCGTCTTCAATCATTGTTCAGAAAGTTCTTCACTTCAGCAATCTTCCCTTTGTTTCATCTGCAAATAAGCATGTATGCAATGCATGTCAACAAGCCAAGAGCCACCAGTTGCCCTATACATCTTCCCACAAAATTTCTTCTTCTCCTCTCGAATTAGTGTTCTCAGATGTATGGGGTCCAGCTCATGTTTCTGCTGGAGGTTTCAAGTATTATGTTAGTTTTATAGATGATTTTAGCAAGTTTACCTGGATTTACTTGTTAAGAAATAAAGCTGATGTTTTTCAAACCTTTGTTCAATTTCAAACTCATGTTGAGAGGCTTATAAATAAACACATTCTTTGTGTGCAAACTGACTGGGGGGAGAATACCAAAAACTTCATGCTTTCTTCAAACAAACTGGTATAGCCCATCAGGTTTCATGTCCTTATGCTCATCAACAAAATGGATCGGCAGAAAGAAAGCATCGTCATTTAGTAGAGGTAGGTTTATCCTTGTTGTCTCAAGCTTCCATGCCTATCAGGTTCTGGGGAGATGCATTCCAAACAGCATGTTTTCTCATAAATCCACTACCCCGTAAAGTCATTAATTACTCTTCTCCTTTAGAACGGTTATTTAACACTAAACCAGATTACTGCTTTCTTCGCACTTTTGGCTGTGCATGTTGGCCAAATCTTAGACCTTTTAATTTCCACAAACTTCAATTTCGGTCACTTGAGTGTGTATTTCTTGGATATGGTAAACTGCATAAGGGATATAAGTGTTTGAATAGGTCCACTGGTCGTATGTATTTGTCCCGAGATGTAGTCTTTGATGAGCATATGTTCTCGTTTTCAAGAGACAATATATCCTCTACTAACATTAGTTCTCCACCCTCTGATTCTCCTGTCCTTCTTCCACATATATTCTCTCAACATCTGCCTGAGTCTGTAATTAAGAGTAATCAATCTGATAATCCTTGTTCTATTACTTTGCATGTTGACCTTGACAATGCAGAATCTTCTCAGCCAGAGGGTGATGTCAATGTACCAGAACCACAGCAAAATGTACCAGATGTATTAGAATCACTACCACATAATCACTACAAAATGTACCAGATGTATCAAAACAGGCTCCCAGAGCCTGGTACTCAAGGCTCACTGTAAAGCTTCAGGAATTGAAATTTGTACCTTCCAAGGCTGATACATCATTGTTCATATACAATTGTGGCAAGGATATTATTTATATGCTGATCTATGTTGATGATATTATTATCACAGGCTCCTCATCTCAAGCTGTGGAAAGATTACTCAAACTATTACAACAAGATTTTGCTATAAAGGACTTGGGAGAGTTACATTACTTCCTGGGAGTTGAAGTTAAAAGGAACAGAGAAGGAGTTGTACTCACACAAAGGAAATATATTGATGAATTACTCTGTAGAGCAAATATGGAGGACTACAAGACTGTAACTACACCTATGAGTACTTCAGAGAAGTTATCAAAGACACATGGAGAAATTTTAACAAATGAAAAAGCATCAAAATATAAGAGTATAGTTGGTGCTCTCCAATATTTAACTCTCACAAGACCAAACATAGCATTCTCTGTGAATAAGGTATGTCAGTTCTTACACACTCCTACACAAAGTCATTGGGTAGCAGTTAAAAGGATTCTCAGATACTTGAAGTATACGTCCACTGTTGGGCTGTCTATCAAAAAGTCAACAACTTCATTTGTCAGTGCATTTTCGGATGCTGATTGGGCTGGATGTTCAGATGATCGAAGGTCAACAGGAGGGTTTGCTGTTTTCTTTGGTTCTAACTTGATTTCCTGGAGTTCGAGAAAACAAGCAACAGTTTATAGGTCAAGTACAGAATCAGAGTATAAGTCTCTTGCCAATGCCACTGCTGAAATTATTTGGATACAATCATTACTGGGATAATTGGGAATTTTTCAAGCTTAACCTCCTTGGTTATGGTGCGACAACTTGGGAGCTACATATTTATCAGCAAATCGAGTCTTCCATGCAAGGACTAAACACATTGAATTAGATTTTCACTTCGTGCGTGAAAGAGTAACACAGAAGGCATTGGAAATAAGGTTTATCTCTTCTGAAGATCAGGTGGCAGACATTTTCACAAAACCATTACCTATTTGACAATTCTCAGCTATTCGGCGCAATCTCAACTTGATCTTTACAAGTTTGGATTGAGGGGGACTGTTGAAATAGTACTGTTTTTGTGCTGTTATATCATGTACCTATTCTTTAGCTATGACTCTGTAAACTAGGCATAAATATCTCAACTATCTCTTGTATCTTTCTTTAGAGGATTTTCCGCATTGTAATACTGACAATTGATATAAATATACAAAGTCACATCACTGCTTTGGATGTGAGAGATTAACCAACCACACTGTTTACATACTTTTACAATGCTTACGATTGATGTAAGCAACTGCAAGAAAACTTAACCTTTATATATAACTTCTATATCGAACTTTCTTATTACAAGGTCGATATGGGTTCGGTCCACACTAATTAGGATTTATTTTCTTTCCGGATCTTGACCTATTGATTTAGATCATTTTATTATCTTTATCTGAATCAAAATATGTAACTGAACCTACAATTTATTGAAAAACTGAAAAAAGCAATTAATAATTGTCAAACTTTATGATAAATGACAAAATTGTCCAACATTTTTGACTTATTGTCACTTTTAATATTAGTGTTTGTCGAACTAATAAATGTATATTGATCAACTCAAAATTAAAATAAAATTTTGTAGTTATTGAATTTATATTTTAATTCAAAATTTTAAGAAAAATTGAATTAAAAATGTTTAAAAATATTATGAATCTTAAGTTTTTAAATTTGTTTACAAAATTTTAAGCTGTACATATCTTAAACTAAAGTGAATATTGGTCCTTTCATACCTTTCATTTCCCATCTCCATTTAAAGATGACGATTTAGTCTGAGTTTATCTTAACTTAGTGCGAAGTCAATAGGCCGGTCCGAGCTCGAGCCAGGGCACCCCGTGGCCGACCAAATGTGACAAAACTACGTTGGAATGTCCCCGCCTCACTAACATGATAAATTAAAGGCGGCCGATAAAAGCCACTTTCGTCTTGATGTTATCCAATTCAGAGCTCGTTAATATTGTTCACCATACAGAAGACTTAATATTATAAATTATGTGTTTAAAATATATTATTTAGCTAACATAATGATAAACTCGTTTAAAAGTATATTTTAATTATTAATTTTAAGTTTGGGTCAAAATATAAATCATAAAAAAACATTTTGGTTCAGTTTTCAACATTTTAGTTCGATTTATTTTAATAACTTTTGTTATTAAAAACTAGTCAATTATTAATTGATCGTAAATTTTTATAGATTAATAGGTTTTTATGAATTTAAAAAAATAAATAAATTTTTATTTAACAATTATTTTTAGTTAAATTTTAAATTATTTGAAGAGTGAAGATAATTTATTTCAATTATATTTTAAAATTTTTAATTTTATTTAATCTTTAGCTAATTTATAATAATTTAGTATCGATCGAAACTTTTAAACTTTAAATTTTTTTTGTTACGAGTTTAACTTAAGTCCGATTTTCATCCAATTTACTGTTGAGCTATCGAGGAAAAACTCCCTTAAGAAAACCGACTCTCGTTCTTTGGACTAACCTCTAACCGAACAAATATGGGTTCTTTTTTACGAAAAAAATGAAACTTTGGTCCTTGTTTAAACATCGAAAAAAAAGGTATAATCTAAGTTTTAATAATCAAATTCTTTATCAATAAAAAATTGCATCTTCTAATTTTTATTTATAATATAATTTATAAATTGCCTTTTAAAAAGATTTTTTAATAATTTAAATTCAAAAAATTTTATTTAAAATCGCGAATAAACATTTTTTTATATAATTTTGTACGAAATGTGAATAAATCCTAGTTAACCTGCGTATTAACATTTTAACGTGGATCGACAATCTTTGCGCAGAAACTATAGTTGTCAACGTAGCGGCGGATCCATAAATTTTTTTGAATGGGGGCAAAAAAAAAAATTTTATCCCCAAAATTTAAAATAAAATTTTTTTGTGAGGACAAAACTTAAAAAAAAAAACAGTTTTTGTAGGGGCAAAACTTAAAATAAAAATTTTTTGTTGGGCAAAACTTAAAAAAAATAATTTGTGGGGGCAATTTTTAAGAGAGCTAGGAAAATTTTTGGAGCCACTGTGGCTCCGCCCTGTGTCAACGAATCTATACTCGAAACAAAGGGAATCAGGTCTCTTAAATTTCTAAATATTTATTTGACAAGTTTTCTGGTCTAATTATTCTGTTTTAATCTTATTTTATTAAATCTTATCCACAGATTTATGTAGATATGAGACATAGTTTAATTGCCTTTATTTTCACATTTAACCTTCTGTTTTAATTATCCCACGTAAATGTGTAGATAAGATTTAATAAAATAGGATTAAAACAGAATAATTGAAACAGAAAATTTAACATAAAAATAAAGGCAATTAAATTATACCTCACATAAATATATAAATAAGTTTTAATAAAATAAGGTTAAAAGAAGATAACTGATCAGAGAATTTAACATGAAAATAAAGGCAATTAAACTATTTAAGTACCAAACCGAGATATGAAATCTACATTGGTCTTGGTGATTCAAAGAATTGTTAGCCCATTGCAAACAGAATCTCGTGAAGTTCTTGGAGATGTGTGCATAGTATTCCTGCACGAAAGTTGAAATTAATTTGTAAGTTTAACATTTTTCAGAACTCAAATTCAAATAAAAATATTTAAATTTAAAAATCTAAATTTTGATTTTTTTTTAATTTTTGCGTGGGACTAATGCTAAATTGAAGTGACAGGGACCATACCTTGCAAACATTTGATCCTATCGAACCTTATCTGGAAATGTCCCCATCTCACCTGATATTATAAATTATAGGCCAGCAATAAAGGTTAATTTAATCTCGATGTTATCCATATATGAACAAATTACTTATTTGTTACCATTCAAAAAAAAAATACTTATTTGTTAATGTTATCCACATATGAATATATTAATCAATTATTATTATAAATTATACAATTTTAAATGAATTATTTAATAAATTAAACGATAAACTGGTATCGAGCGATAACAGCAAAAATTTCCCTTTCTCGTATACAAAATTTAGCTGAATATGATTCTTATTTAACTTATCACTTATTTATCGATATAAATCTAAAGGTTTTTTTAATTTCCATTTATGTTTAGGCTCGGCAATTTTGACCCTACCGTCTGACTTGACCTGATTTTAGCTTAGGTTGATCGAACCACGGGCAAGTTACGGATCAAAATAGTTCGGCCCGATTGGGCCACAAGGTTGAACTATAACAATAAAAACGATGTCATTTTGTAATTTTTTTAACAAAGAGTAAGATTGGGTTGGGCAGGCTCGTTGACTCGATCTATCGACATTTCTATTTATGCTTTTTTGTTATTGTTTTCAGTTTTCAATTTCTGTTATGTTAGGCTTGGCAATTTTGGTTCGGCCTAATTTTGACCCAGGTTGATCAGACCATAGGTGAGCCACGAGTCAAAACAGTTTGACCTGATCGGGCCATGAAGCTGCACTGGAATAATAAAAACGACGTCGTTTTGTAAATTTTGTAATAAAAAAGTAAAGCTGGATCGAGTTGGCCCATTAACATCCTTATTTATATTTTTCCCTTATTGTTTTCAGTTTCTGTCTTTCTTTTAAATAAAAACAAAAATATGTTAATTTTTAATGTAATTATATTTTGATAACTCATAATAATTATATGTTAAATAAAATCAAATATAATTATTTTAATTGAATAAATTTATTTTGATTTCTTATATAATATTTATTAACGGTAAGAATATTTTAAATTTTAACATTTTATTATAAATAAATTTTAATTATTAAATAAATTTATTTTAAATTTATATTTCTTGAAGATATTAATTTTATTTTAAATTTAATTAAATTTATTAAATTAAATTATCCATAATTCTTATTAA
>JANIPN010000006.1:1219522-1240186 GCA_027478595.1 Erythroxylum anguifugum
ATTCATTTTCTTCTTTTTAAAACTATCTCTTGATTTTATAAAATTATTTAATTATCGCGTAATTTTCTGTTATATTATATTTATTTTTATAGGTTTAGTTTTAGAAATTTTTTGAACATAATATAGTTATAGAAATATAAATGATGAAATTTTATGATAAAAAAGAGATTTTATATTAATTACATAATATTATAAAAATAAGTGTTATTTCTTAAAATATAAATATTAAAATAACCAAACCTAATAAATATTTATCATAATTAACTATTAAAATAATTTTAATAAAAGTATCTAAATTTTGATTTAAAATATGCAAAAGATTGACTTTATACTCCCGTAGATTCAACTTATATCTTAAATATAACCGTATTAAATCATATGTTAAGTGTAATTTAACTTTTATGTACATGAATTCATAAGAATAAGATCAATTTTAAATTTTTGATTAATAAAATAAATTTGAGGATTTTTTATTTGTTAATTCTTAGCTTTTAATGTACATGAATTCATGAAATTAACGAATTACTAATAAATCATCGTCGATGCCGTCGTTAAGATCCGGTTGAAATTTTGATAAGTTTCGAAATTTAGAGAGGTCCGATAACACGCAATGTTATCTCTAAAGACGATTGTTAAGCAAATTGGAAAGTATGAACTAATGGTTTTGGATTATGGGTCGAGGTTTTTAACTAGAAGACTACTACTTCTTATTATTAAAATATAAATATCGAATATGTGACATCATAGGATAGGAGTATACACTTCCTCTTCCTCTTCGGTCTACCCCACGCGAGGAAAAACAAGTAAGAAAGGAATTTGCTTTAGCCACCCCTAATCCAATTTCTTCCGATTGCTATCATATTGGATTATTATTTTTTAATTTTAGTGGAATTAATCCTTACTTTTGATCTAACTTTTGAAGTCTTAGATTGAGGAAAGTTGTTGAACAAAAAATGACGGTGAAACACATACAATATAAATATTAGACGTGAACGAATCGTATCTTAATAACATGATAATTTAAATAAGCTCTTAAATTTTGTCTGAATTAATTAAATTTAACTAAAATTAATAATTTAAGATAATTATAATAAATTATTAGTCCGAAATCAATTTAGTTATTTCGGCTTGTACTCAATGTGCTTATTTTGTTTTTATTTTTTTACAAAAAATTAAGAGAAAAAACATTTTCTAAAGTTTTTTAAATCTATCTTTTTACTTTTTTGTTTAATAAAAAATGCATAATCAAATGATCAATATTTATTATACAAATTTGATATTGTAATTTATTAAATTATAAAATATTAATCTGATGTTTAATGGAATACATAATATTAGATTATTTTTATAAAAATTAAAAGTTATAATATTTTAGTACTAATTTTATAAATTAAATTTGATTTTTTTAAATTTTTATAAAAATTAAAAAATTCTACTTAGTTTGAAAGCATCTTCATGTCACATTTGAATTGATTATCTGTTCATGCCGACTTATTCCCTCCCACCTAAAGTGTTTGTAGAAATCTTTCCACGAATCTTAAATCATTTCTTTGGTAGTATGCAAAAGTGGAATTGGATTCCCAATTGATTTATTCACACTCAATAACGACGACGACGATAACAACACGTGATAGAAATTTCGATGAAGTCCGAAATCTAAAGAGGTCTAATAGTACACAGCATTACTCCTAATTAATAGAAAGATTGTTTCTAAAAGTTATTCACACTCACAAAAATTATAATTCAAAAGAAAATGTAAGTGATTTTGATATAAGTTTAATCATATCATGTCAACTTATAAATTTCGTTGAGATCCAAATTTTAAAGAGATTTAATAGTATGCAACCTTACTCTTAATTAGTAGAGAAGCTATTTCTAAAATTTGTTCGCACTCACAAAATTGATATTTTAAAAGAGATTGTAAGTAATTATGACAGAAGCTTGATTATACTCAAGTTTTCTCCTTGTTTTATTAAGGGAAAAGGCAAAATCTTAAAATTATATAATAATAGACTAATTCCTAATTGATAATAAAAAAATCAAAACAATGTAACCGCAAAAATCTTAAATAAATCAACTTTTTGATTCGGTTTCTAATTTTTTTTGTTTTATCTTAATGTTTTTTGTTATTAAAATGCATCAATTTATTAATTAATTGATCATTTTTGTAAAGTAATCGATTTTCATAAATTAAAATAAACTATTGAATATTTATCTAATAGTTTTCATTTTCAATTAAATTTCAACTTTTTTAATAAGTCAAGATAATTTCATTTTTAATCATTTGGAATTATTAAATTTTATTTAATATATATCATATAACAATTTTTCTCGATCGATTTGATATCGGTTGAAGTTTTAAAACTTTAATTTTTTTATCTTACCGGTATAAATAATTCAATTAATAATTTAAAAATTAAAATCAATTATTAAAAAATTCAAACAATTAAGAATATATTTTATAAGAGGGATTTCAATACGAAATATTTAAAAAGCAAATTAGTAATTTTGCTGAATATATATAATAGACTCTTTCGCTCTTTTTGTGGGATAAAATAAAATTTTCATAAATGAGTAATATACTATTTGTAAAAAAATAAATTCATGTTATTATCGTGATTGGTCAGAATTTTTATATATATATATATTCATTGGAAAGGGGATTTTGTGGATTGGACCGATGATTGGCTCGTGGGACGGTGGGCGGATAATATAATTTGGTTGAGTTCCGGTCGTTAAACGCCACGTATTGTATTCAACGTGCCAACCAGCCAATCAGAGGTCGCCACGACTCGGCTTCTATCGCCGTAAACTCAAATATAATCGAAACAGCTGGGAAGGGATTCCCAAGCTTCGGTGATCACAAACATTTAACGGCTGATCAGCCGTAGCCATTGTTTTGTTCACGCACTTATTTATTTTATATGAAATTATTATAATATTTTAAAATTAAGTGATATATTTAATTTAGTTAATTATTAATAACAAAAAATAAAAGATTTTAGAGTAATGAGACTTAATTATTTTAAAATGAATGAGATCAGTTTTGTATCAATTACTACAATAAGATTTCATTAATTGATGTTTTCAAAAAATTAGTTTCCCACTCACATCCAAGTCAGGATGGCCGAGTGGTCTAAGGCGCCAGACTCAAGTTCTGGTCCTCTAACGAGGGCGTGGGTTCAAATCCCACTTCTGACAAATGCTTTTTTTGTTTTTATTTTCTTTTTTACAATTTTACCCTTTCTCCTAATTCCTATTTTGTTTTTCCTTCTGATACTATATTTTCTTAAAACTCGCCCTGCCCTTCTGGTGGTCTACAATTCTCAAATTGAATGGTTTTTTCGCGTAGTGTAAGATCTTATATGTTCTTACAAAAATGGCCAATTTCCAAAACTAAAGCTGCTAAAATTCAATGGATTTTAAGCCAATTTAGCGCCTATTTGGATGAGCTTTTGTAAGGCTAATAAGTACTTTTTTTCATCACAAAAACTTTGTTTAAGAAAAATAGGTGCTTGGCTGTAAAATAAAAAGATATTTCTTTAATAGATACGACTTTTTTGGCAGCTAAAATACAACTTTTTAAGAAAATTTCAATTCTTTAGTAAATTTGGATGAATTGGATTACAATAAGATGTTTTTCCTTAACTTTTAGGGTAAAAGGTATAGATTTCTTATTAGTTTAAGAAACTTCAGAGTTTTATCTTTTTGTTTTTAGTTTTTCATAAAAATCTCTTCTTATAGACATTGGTTTAAAATAATAATGAAATACATGTGATACGAACATCAAATATCACTAATATGGTAATTTAACTTAATTCTTAAAATTGTTTTGAATCAATTAAATTTAACTTAAATTAATAATTTAAAATAATAATAAATAATTAGTTTGAGTTAGATTTAATTAGTTTAGTTTGAGCTTAAGAATTGAGTTAGAATAATCGTTTAAGCAGCATTTAATTATTTCGTTATTATTTTCTGTTTGAAATTTAAGAGAAAGGGTTTTTTTTATAAAATTTAAAATTAGAAGGAAAATTTTGAGAATTTTAAAAATTAATTTTTAAAAATTTCTTAAATTATAGAGGAGATTTATGTCTTTTACTTTAAATTTTAACTTATTTAAATTTTATATTTTTATAAATTTATAAAACATTTTTTGTAAATATTTTTTAATAGTCTTCAATTGTTTATAAATTTAAAATTCTAATCTTTACAAGGACTCTTCAGATATTTTTAAAGGTATTGAACTGAAATTGTATTATGTAAGAGAATTAGAGTCCATAATTTGAATTTCAATAATTAATTTGTTAAGTAATTATTCAGAACTCATAATTTATATACCATTACATATACATTAATGCATAGTTAAAAATAATGGTTACCTCATTAACCAAAAAAAAAAAAAAAGCATTCCAAAACACTGCATATGAATCTTTCAGTATCATCAGCCTATAACATTGTACAAAACACAGAAAGCAGACCTAGAAACCTTGTTTCTTTGTTGTAATTATAATTTATTAGTATACTTTTTTTTTAAATAGAAGAACCTGCAATCGCTACTCTTTGAATGCGCACTGAGTAAACCTTCAGATTGACATAATAACCTGTAAATCACGCTAACCGAGTATTTCGCAGTAGGCAAACTCTGTACGACAGGCTCGATCGAGAGAGTGTAAATAGGAGGATTTAAACACAGCCCTTTGAGCTCCATATCTCTCACTCTACCAACTCGACCACCACCCCTTAAGGGGCATTTGTTAGTACACATACACACTGAAATTACAAGACAAAAGTAAGTATAACAATAATCAAGTTCGACCAATTTATATCCAACTTTATAAAAAAATATCATTTTAGTATTTAGTATGAATTAATTTGAGTCGAGTTAATCATCTTCGACTAATTATCTTAACTTTGGAACCAATCAAGCCAAATCAATTAGTCAAATTTTTCCGAATTTAAGACCAATTAATTTTGATCAATTAAACTCAAACCTACTTTCAATTAAACTTCAAATAAAGAAATATCATTTTAATATTTAGTACGAAGCAATTTGAGTTGAGTTAATCATCAATTTGAGACCAATCAACTCAATGTAGTTGATTTTTCCTAATTTAAAACCAATTAATTTAAGTAAATTAAACTCGAACCTATTTTTTATTTTTAGCAATAATTAAAAAATTCAACTGGTTAAGTCAGTTTAACCATAAAAACTTTGAATAAATTGATTTTCTAATTCGGTTTTTAATTTTTCCGTTCGATTTATTTCAATAACCTTTATTATTAAAAACTGATCAGTTTATTAATTAATTAGCCATTTTTGTAAATTAATCAATTTTTATAAATTAAAACTAATTAATTAATTTTCACTTACAGATTTTATTATCAATTAAACTTCAAATCCTTTGATAGGTAGGGACAACTTTTTTTAATCATATCTTGAAAGTTTTAATTTTGCATAATTTTTAACTAATTTTATGAATATCTGATACACGTTAAATATTTTAAACCTTAAACTTCTTCGTTTTATTAGTTTAACTTTTAAACTTCTTCGGTTTACTAATTTAACTTTTGGTCTGATTTTTAAAACATTAATTTTTAGAGAAAATAAAAATACAAATCTTTAGACTATTGGGGTAGCATTAGAAACCAATTGAATACAAAATATTACAGGAGAAAGTGATCATAGGTACACGGTCATAAAGGTTAGCTGGTGAAGGAGTGTTGAGTTTGAGGATAAGGTTGTAGTGTTGGTGGCTAGTGTTTTGTTGCATGATCGTCATGCTTTAGCCTTAAATAGTTGACCATGCAATCTTAATAAAGAGAGTATGGTCAGGTTCATTGACGTACCAGACGATGACATGCAAAAGTAGAATGTCTACGTTGCACGTTCAAAAGAAAAAGCCTACTGTCTGTAATCTGTATGCTTTAGAGGTTTGGCCATGTCCGTTTCCATGTGCAAAAATTGCAGGACACAGCTTCTGTAAATATCAACTCAACAGACTCATGTCTACGTATTGCGTTAGCTTTAGGTGAGTATGCATTACGTGGAAGAAATCACTTCAAAAACCCTAATAAAATCTTACAAGATATAAGATTAAACATACCATTACATCAAATGAACATCCGGAAGGAACACAAGAGTTGATTGAGATAATCCGGTTTTGTTCTTACCTACTCA
The DNA here is from genome assembly GCA_027478595.1 of Erythroxylum anguifugum. Classification (NCBI taxonomy): domain Eukaryota; kingdom Viridiplantae; phylum Streptophyta; class Magnoliopsida; order Malpighiales; family Erythroxylaceae; genus Erythroxylum; species Erythroxylum anguifugum. The sequence continues at coordinate 1,225,704 of JANIPN010000006.1, forward strand.
ATCGTGTTTTTATTAACGATTACAAAATTTAACCGTTTCGTCCGATTTAACCGTAAAAATTTTGAATTAGTTTCGATTTTTAATTTTTAGTTTCGATTTACTTTAATAACACTTATTGTTAAAAGTTCACAAATTTATTAATCAATCGGTCAGTTTCATAATTGATCATAAACTTTAAACTTTTTATTTTGTCGGTTTAACTTTCGATTTGATATTTAAACATTAAATTTTACAAGACACAGCAGAAACATCAATCAAGATAATGTTCATAGAAACAACATGCCTGAATTGTTGAACCTTAGGGTCAAACAAAGTCTTCGTAAGGAAATTGACAATATCCATTTTAGCTTTTTGAGCAAAGTAGTTTGATCAAAACCCACTTTTGACATGCTAGCTATCGTGTAAAGAGCCAATTAGATTGAAACGATATCGTTGTATATTCAATGTCCGTTCTTTGCAAAAAGAGTTGCGTCACACAAACATTATGTTATATATAAACTAAAGGAGTGTTTGTCGATTGCTTTTGGAAAAAAAATGTTTCACTATCCTAATTTTAATGTTGAGGACCAATTTGCTTCCAACCTTCATTCACTTTTTCTATTGAGGGTTACATGACTAACTACTTATACATCATCCATATCTTATCCTTGATAAGTAAGTTGGAGAATTGGACAAATATAAAGCTTTGATCACTTTGCTTTTAATTTTTTTATAATATCTTTTAAATTTTAGTCACCTAAACGATCTTAAGTGTCAATTAAGGTACCAACATTCTTTGTGGAGTTAATGAATCATAATCACGTATCATTTGATTCGAAATAAATTATTTGACGAGTTAATGACTCGTAAGTAATTAACGAACTTAATCTAACTCGAGTTTGGCAAAATTGGTTTAGCCAAATTTATTGGACATCGTGTCATTAGGTTTAGCTCGACACAATCCAAACCGATATAAATAAATTTGACAACGCATTTCTATTTTGATATAATTAACCAAAATTATGTCATTTTAATCTTAATTTGACCTTATTAAGATGAACTTAAATCACAAAAAAAAAAGAGTTAGATCGGGTCGGGCGTGTCATCCTTATTTGCAAGCTTAACAAGTATGTATCTACATGATTTGATTAAGATAAAGCATCTTATAAACGTTAATCACCTTGCTTGAAACTAATTGGAAAAAAGGGTTCACAAAGAAAGCAAGTGTAAAGAGAATATGTCTACACAAATGACATCAAAAGTGAGTTAGTTTGATACAATGCTTGACAATAAGACAAGCCCTTCTATCCCTTTTGTTATCTCCTAACAATAGTGAAGCAAGCATCACCATTTTCCAAGCTAAGATTTTTCTCCTTTATTCACAAAAAAAAGTGATATTTGAAAAGGTAAAGTGGAGTCCAAAGAATTAAGATGGCTTTAATAGCATTGCTGACTGTAAAGTATAATTTTAAAACATAAATCTAAAAGGAGGGTGACACACATGTACAAAAGACAAGTACTTTGGTGTTAATATGATTCTCAAATTGTGTTAGGATTAATTATGTGCCTATTATTTAATAATTATTAACAGCGATTAAAAAATATAACCGTTTCGGCCGACTTAACAGTAAAAACTTTGAACCGTCCAACTTTCTTATTCGATTTACTTCAATAACTCTTGTTGTTAAAATCCGATAATTTATTAATTAATCGGTCAATTTTTATAAATTAATAAGTTTTTATAAACCAAAATAAATCAATTAATTTTTATTTAACAATTTTATTTTTCAATTTAACTTAAAATTTTTCGATATGTAAAGATAATCTCTTTCAATCATATTTCAAATTATTTAATTTTATTTAATCTTGAATGAGTTTTATGACAATCTAATACTGAATAAACCGTTTAAATTTTAAATCTCTTACTTATCGAGTTAACTTCTGATCTGATTTTTAAAACATTAATTATTAGCAATCATTATTATTAAATAAGAAAATTTTTATTTTATAAAAATAATTCTTTTTATTATTTATAATATTAATAGTAATAGAAACCCATGTCCATTATTTACCAATTGTATCTAATACTTTAGCCATGCCAAGCTCTTACCACAAAAGGTCCGTTCAGGTGTAACCAAGAAAAAGAGCTTGGCCTTTAAGGTCAGACCCTTTTAGCGGCAAAAGAAAAATCAGGCTTAGGCCTACTTCTTAGAAGCCTGGTGATTGCGTTGCTGCTTCTTGTTACTTCTATCTTATCTACTCATCACCACAAAAGGTTATTCCCATATTATCATATTTAAGGTTGACAAAACGTACAAAGTTTGAATTAGCTGAATTTGAAGTTAACCAATTAAATTCAAGTTTAAATTAAATTTAAAAAAGAAATATCGAATTATATTAAACTTTGGACAAAATATTTCCGATTTGAAAATTAATCTAATCGAATTTAAGCTCGGGTCTAAATCTGTAAAATCTTTCGAGCTCGGATTTAGTCCTACTTTCTTTGTTGTTGGATATAATATTTGACTTATATTTACATAAATATGAAAATGGTTAATTGCAGAAATAATTGAAATTGATTTAATTAAAATATTAAAACCATACTGTTATATATGTATTCAACAAAAAAAAACCATACTGTTATAATAAATTAATGTTGTTTCGATCCTTTAAGTTAGCTTTATTACCAAACCTATGCAATTGTCACGTGCACCTACAATTGATGAGACACGAGTTTGTGAGCACACGCAACATGCACGTTGTTTCCGAGTCAGCAAACGATAAGCACTCTTATCACCAAGTTAGCGGAGCGAAAGCAGCCATCTGCGACTATGGTGGATTCAATACCTGTTTGATGTGTACATATTACAGACTCATCGTACGAAGACAGTATCAGTAGAGGCAAGACAGTGACTTGATTTAATCCTCGTGAAATTGATGGTTTTGTTAAATTTAGGTATAACAATAAGTCGGGTTAAGCCGAACTTAATCTAAAGTTCGAACTATATGATCCGAGTTCGGATTCAAACCCGCCAACATGAACTGTGTAATGTGTTCTTTGTAGCAGAATACTTAACCCGAACTTAATCTAAAGTTCGAACTATACGATTCGAGTTCAGATTCAAACCCGCCAACATGAACTGTGTAATGTGTTCTTTGTGGCAGAATTCCAGTATGTCTGCATGTGATTTGTCTTATGGTTCCATGTGAAATGCTGGAGATTCTATGTTTATGTCGTTGTCTAAGCTTATCATTCAAATACCAAACTCACTTGGGGTTGGATCATCTGGACCAGATTAGCACCTCATCAGTTACGTTCTGTGGATGTTGCATCTTACTGTTGTCATCAGGAGATGTTTCAAAGTCTATTATTGACTCGATTGGAGTGATCTCATGAAATGGTTTTCAACCGCTAATTTATTCTTTTTAACTTGGCTTTAGGTTTGAGGTAATCCGATTCGGTCTAACCTATTACCAACATTAAATAGATAACATTATAAAAGTAATGTCTTATATAAAAGAATGGATCATCAGATTGTTTACGGATGGGTTAAGATCAGCAACTTCTTCTCTTAGTATAAGTTCATCGTTTATGAGTTGGATGTGCTGTGCCTGAGTCTCCTGAGAAACATCTACCTAACTCAGGACATTTCAACTTCCAGCAATATGGGAAGTCAACCACTTTTGATCAAAGATCATCCAAATCTTCGGAGCAGGGTTAAAACCAATGCCACCCGTTGACATTGAACTACAAATCTGTTGAATAAGCAAGACAGTTGGAGAGCTGTGTTACAGCCTACCATTAATTGGTACCCTGATGTTGAGCATATAATGCTCCTGTTTTCTTTATATATCCTTTTCATTAACAAAAAATGGTAACCAAAATCTTGAATTAGTAATATGTCAAATTGGGATGGACCTTAAATATTTTTAAAATTTAACTTAATTAGATACGTTATTTTGTTCGAACTAACAGATTCACTTGTGATTTTGAACTCAATCAACTCTTTGTAATCCTTAATTATACATTATATGATACATAGAGACAAGCTTATAGAAATTTAAATGAGAAATTTCATCAACTTCAGCAACAAATTTGGTGGTTGAACAATCAAATGAATCCCATCCCAATCCCATCCTCTCTATAACATTTGTAAAAAGAATTACTAACTAGCTAAAAACAACTCTTATCTCAGCTAAATCAACCCTATTTCGTGCGTCCTTCTCCTCCATGTATTCCTCTGAAACTAAACTACTAACTACTACTACAAATGTCATAACCAAGAAGCTTGCAGTGGCCCCAAGCTGCCGTGCTCTTGGCAATAAGACCTATGAAGATTCATGATCCTTCAAGCTCACAGTTGTTGAAGCATTGCCACTACGATACTGAACATACCCAGAACGGCATTTGACCCTAAAAACTGGGTTAAAGACGAAGCTCCACTTATTGCGGCTCCTTGATACACCATTTTACCGTCGGGGGTTGTGGTGGTGCTGGGAGTGTCTGTGTTCTGTCCTTGTGAGGATTTCTGACTACAAAAAACACAAGAAAACAAAAACCATCAATTGACATGACGAGTATTAACTTCTGTACTATAATAACATAACGGCTTGTCCTGTCTTCATTGGGATTAGATGAAGAACAAAACTCGCACACCACTTGCTCTGAACAAGCAACGGCTTGCTATGGTATAATGGTGCATTGATCTCTGTGTACTTTTTAGATACTGTCCCCTACTCTGTAGACCCCATGTGATTTTACGGCGAAAAACGTGCCTTAGCTAAAATTTGGGCAGAGGACAGAACGGTCAACCTAACGTTCATATTCTATAGTGTTTTAACGCTATGGTACTTATAATGATTGGTAACAGTAAAAGGGGTAAAACGGTAAAAAAAAAGTGGAAAAGATATTTACCTGGTGTTGGGAGAGGGGCAGAAGGTAATGAGATAATCGGCGGACGCACAAGTGAAGGTACTTGTCTTATCATCATACGCGTAGCTATACGCGAGTGGACATGCCTTCTTGAAGATCTCGGAGTAAGAAGACGGTTTGCAAGTGTCCGGTGTAGAGTACGCACCACTACAACAGTACTCAGGCTGTCCAAACGCTTCGCAAGCGCTCTTACACGCGACACTCTCGCCGTCGGTGCTCGTGACCTTAAGGTCCGTCGGACAGGCACCGTTCAGATCAACGACACAGCCGGTGCTGGAGCAGTTCTGACCGGAGCCACCTTGAGGGGTCACAGTCAAAGGCAGGTTGTAGCCGTCGACAAGGCTGACGTCGAAAAAATCTTGACCACCGTAGCCGTCGAGCTTGAACTCTGCGAGTGTGGCCGGAGGGGCGGCGCCCCTGCCGGAGCATTCGAGAGTGCCGCCGCAGTCGCCGGTGAGGCAAGTGAATTTACCGGTGGTGTCTTGAGAACAATGGGTGCGAGCCCACATGCGGCCACCCCATGAAGCAGGGGCTGTGATGGTTCTGGTCTCTCCCTGTTGGAGAGTGAAGCCCGTGGTGGCGAAAGGCGACGAGTCGGCGTTTGAGAGAATACCCGGCCACACTACGTAGTTGCAGTTGTTTGTTATTGTAAAGGTTGTTGATACAACTCCTGGAACCAAAAACGTTACAATACCCAAATTATTACAATTCACAACGTTCGAATTATTACAGTGCGAACAACCATAAACATCACAACTTTGTCGTTGGCATTATTACCTGAAATAAGTACAAAAGCAACAGAAACAGAGAACAGTTGAGTCCGTAATCTTAGATGAACTGCCATTGAAGAAGAATGTGAAGAATAAGAATAAGAAGAAGAAGTTTCAGAGAACAACTCCTTCCGTTTTATCGAGGACAATGAGTAGATGAATTAGGAGGGAGGAGAAGGGTATTTATAGGCATTAACAAGGACCCACAAAGCTCAGCGAGTTTTATAATGTTTTTCTTTTTCTAATTTAATTTTAAGGATATCATTGGGCCGGTTCATGGCCAACTCATAAATTTAAAAAAAAAAATAACAGTGTAATATAATATTTTTTTAAATTATGTCGGAGACTTAGTTGCCTATTCGAGACTTAATTCTTTTAAACAAAACAACGTCATTTGTTTATAATAATTAAGTCTCGAGTCGACTTATAATAATTAAGTCTCGAGTCAACTTTAGCATGATTTACGAGCCCATTAAAAATACTTGAATATAATCCTACGAGCATCCCTATTTAATTTTTTATAATTTGTTTTGTAAAAGAAGAACATTAATATAAATATGGATGTAAAATTTCTATAAGACGGGAATTAATAATTTAATTTTAAAAATTTTAAAAACAAATACATTTATTATGAATAAATTAAAATTATTATTTGTTTATCACAATAATATCTGCCTCGAGTTTTCTTTTTTAATATTGATAAAATTTGTTTTATATATTTTTTAAATGCGTAATAAATAAATAATCAATTACGTATAATACAAAAATCACGTTATTAACTTTTTATTTAAGGAAATCTAGACGATTTAATTACACTGTTTTTTTACTTTAATTACACTGTTTTTAGTCCGTTAATTGCAATTATGAGAACTGATTTTCTTTTTTCTATACTCAAATAAATCATTTTGTCGCATAAAAAAGTTAGGTAAAAAATCATGAAGTTTAGCCCACTTGATATCTAAGAGTGAGTGGTAAAAAACTAACCTATGGGTTATACAAGTAAAAAGACTCCGATGCATAGTTGATGTAGCAATGTAGGATGTTTCATCTTATAGTGGCACTTTAACTAATACGATGAATAGTTAGATTGTTAATCTCCTCGTAATTTTTGTGCTTCCGTCTTGTTTTCTGTCTGTAAAATCCAATATTTTAAAAACCGAACCGATTTAATTAGCTTAATAGTAAAATTTTTGAATATGCTAACTTTTCAGTTCAATTTCCAATATTTCGATTTAATTTAACTCAAGATTTTTGTTATTAAAAATGACCAGTTTATTATTTAATCGGCTAATTTTTATAAGCTAATAAGTTTTTATAAATCGATTAATTTTTATTCAATAGTATTTTTTAATTAAATTTCAAAATTTTAGATAAATATCGAGAATCTTTTTTCAATCATCTTTAACTTCTTTAATTTTATTCAATATTTAATTGTTTTATGACGGCTTAATACTGGTTGAACATTTTAAACCTTAAACCTCATATCTTTTTTGTTTAAATTTCGATCCAATTTTGAAAAAATTGGTAAAAACTATTAAATTATAAATTTTGATTTCAAATTGTTAAAAAATAAAGGAATATTACTAACCAAATGTGTATGAGATGGCTTGAACTCAGTCCAATTTTTTTCGAATTAAACAATTTGGATCAAATTATAAGAAACTTTATACTTTAGTTTATTTGTTAATTTATTATCTTAATTTGTTGACCTTTGTACTTAATTATATATTAATTAACTAATTTTGTTTATAATTATTAATTTCCCAATTACTTTAATCCTATAATTTGACCATACGCAACAATTTCAATCAAAGCATGAACTTTTTAAAGGCTTTACCTTTATCTAAACTTCAGTGGTAAGTCACCAACACAGCAACACTTACTCTAAAGGTCAAGAATTAGGAGAATACGGTTGAACTTTTTCGTCAACCTTGAGTCAGCTTGGAGATAATTATTAATTATGATTATAATCCAAGAAGAGATATGCAAAATAACCCAAAAAATGCTAAACATTTTGTCAATAAAAAAATCTCAAATGCCTTAAAATGCTTGAATTTAAAATTTTTAAGCATTATTCAAATATTTTTAAGTGTTAAAATTGAATTTATTTTGTATTAAAGGTGTCAGAAATTATTTAAGCTAAATTAAAATTATTTTGAAACATGTAATTTATAATTTATTATTTAATATAAAAAAATTTAAATGTGTATAATTATAGTTTGTTGGATTCTAGTACATCATTCTCATTTGGCCACCAACCATTTTAAACTTCAACATCTACTGCATTGACACTATATATATTATAAGTTTAAAAATTCTAATCGATAATAGTGAAAATTTCAAACTGACCAATTTTTAAGTTTAGTTTTTAACTTTTTAGTTCGATTTAATTTAATATATTTTTTTGTTAAAAACAGATCAATTTCAGTTTATTAATTAATATGCTAATTTTTGTAAAACAACAAATTTTTATAAACCAAATTAAACAGATTAACAGTCTCATTTTTCGATTAAACTTTAAATTTTAAATAGAAAAAGACATTTTTTAAATTTTATTTAATCTTTATCTAATTTTATGATTGTTTAATATCGGTTGAATCTTTTAAACTTTAAATCTCTTGTTTATTATTTTAACTTCCTGATTTAAAAACATTAATAATTTCACAATGTCAAACATGACATTCATTTTTTATGAATGTCATCTTTGACATTCATTTTTTTTTATATTTTATAATTTGGACTACAAATTTTCAACTAAGCACATTATATTTAATAATTTAGGGTTAGTCTCAAAATATGATATTTTATTTAAGTTTTCTTGTTTGAACGGAGAAGAAAAGTTTGGTGCTTGCTCTACAACCACCTGATGACTCGAACAAGGTCAATTACGGCTTCTGGCCTTTTACACTTCGGAATGTTGTTGAAACACATATACGCAATTGCGCCCGCACACCTACTCATGGATGATGAAGAGTGACTCACCTTTGGTTACTTTTTCTTTTTCTTTATTATTATATTTAGCGTACACTAATCGTGTATTCCAAATCAATTAATTTATTAGAAATGATACTATATCTGATTAGATTAGTATCAGCACATATTCAATATTGACTGTGATCTTTTCTTTAATCCAAATTGGATTTGAACCTCCATCAAGTTTGGTTCGCTTTTTTGCCAAAGGATTCGGTTCTTCTCTTACATATTTCACAAGGTCAAAACCTTGTAATCAGAATCATTCGTCGTCGATTGACCGGGCGGTCAGTGCAATTGGATACTAAACGGAACTTTTCAAATAAACAATCCACTGGCTTGTATGCTGTTGCACAAGATTAATGCTCGAGCGGGAAACGGCGGAGACCTTCTTCTGTTGCTTGGACGGACAGTACGACGCGAGTTAAATCCAATTTGGTCCAACCATGATACTTAGCTTTTTCTAAAGGATACGATGTTGCACAAAAGGACATGAAATATTTTTTTTTATAAGTGATAATTTTAAAAAAGATTAAATTAAACGTTTGTAAATTTTTTTAAAAAAATTCACGTATTAAAATATTTAAATTAAAATTTAATTTTTATTAAAAATATTAAAATTTAACTATTCTTAAATATATAGAACTATTTAGAATTTTGGAAAATATCTTATACAATATTTTTATAATAGGTGACTTGTATGCTAATTACATCAATGACTACTTAATCAAACTGCTCAACCTCATTTAAATACAAGAAGATATATTTGTCGGATAATTTTGTCCTTTCTTGTAAAGTTGGACAACTATTAAATGCATTTTTCAGTTTTTCAATAAATTGTCGGTTAAGTTACGTAATTTAATTAAGATAAAGATAGTAAAGTGACTCAATAAATGATCTAAATCAATAAGTCAAAGTTCGGGTGAAAAATATATCTTAATTAATATGAATAAGACTCATATCAGCCTTGTGATGGGAAAGTCCTATATGAAAGCTATATATAAAGATTAAGTTCTCCTACAGTTGCTCGTATCAACTGTAAACATGAGAATTCTTTGACCAGTTAAGAGAGCTTACGTATTGAGAAAATTATAGAAAGACCTAAATCTTGTGTCGGGAAATACTTTCCGTAAAGATCCTGAGAGATTCGTGATCATTTAGACCTCGAAATAAAAAATGAAACCGAAATCAAGTATTTCACGTTACTTTCATTTTTAATCCATCCATATATGAACTTAAGTAAGTAATCAGGTCTGAACTAAGCATTACAATATTAACCTACATACTTTTTGATATTTTCAGCAGGAATACTAATTTTAATAAAATACAATTTAACTTTTTTTCTGAACGTATAAGATTACCCAAATCCTGAAAAATATCTCATACCCACATGACTAATCAGCTGAAATTCCTGAATGAAAGTGTCTGATCACTGATGAGTAAACTGGACCACACTGCCCTACTGCAGAGGTTAGAGGTTAGACAACAGTTCTCGGAGCCACCACGGTGGACTATTGGAGCCGTTAGACAAGTTATGACGATGGCGGTTTGGTTAAAGTAAAGGCCAATTGGGCCGCAGTCGCGGATTTTGCATCTTATTGGATAATGCGTCACGTCATACCGCATGCAGCCGTAGGAATTGGCCCTTTACACGAAGGCTTCGAGACTTTGAGAGAGCAGTCGGTTGTTGAAATTTGTTTCGGTCAAATAACATGTGTTGTGTATTAATTTAATAATCTCTACAGAAAAATCAGAAATTCCGACATATTAAAATTTTTAAATACTATTTTGTTAAATTATTAAATAATTTGTTTATAATATATAATCTACAAATTAGTATAAAAGATATACACCTTTTTTTAAGAAACTTTAAAATTTTTAATTATTAAAATTGTTATTTTATAGCTTTTAAATTTTCAATAAAATTCATTTTAAATTTTAATTAGAATTATATAGACCTTATATATAAACTAATCAAATGTTTTTGATACTGTAGCTCATGAGCTCATCTTAATTATTAAATTTGACTTGAATTAATTAAATTTGAATTAAATTAATAATTTCAGAATATGATAATACGTTATTAAATATCATTAACAACAACAATAATATTCAGTAGAAATCTCGCTGATACACGAAATCTAAAGAGGTTCAGTAAGTCACAGCCTGACTCTTAATTAGTAGAGAGGATGATAATACATTTTATTGGTTGTTTATTTATGTGTTTTGACTTTTTTGTTCTCTTGATTTTCTCCTTTGTTTTTATGCTTTTGGCACATTTGGTTGTTATATTCTTGAGCATATTTTAATATTTAAAATTATCTAATCTTTTAAGAAAATTTTAATTTACTATCGAAATTTTTAAAATTACTTTTCGAAGTAAATAAGGTTGAAATATTATTTTTAATAATATAATATGTTCACTAAATATATAAACTAATCAATAAAATTCATTTTAAATTTTAATTAGAATTATATAGACCTTATATATAAACTAATCAAATGTTTTTGATACTGTAGCTCATGAGCTCATCTTAATTATTAAATTTGACTTGAATTAATTAAATTTGAATTAAATTAATAATTTCAGAATATGATAATACGTTATTAAATATCATTAACAACAACAATAATATTCAGTAGAAATCTCGCTGATACACGAAATCTAAAGAGGTTCAGTAAGTCACAGCCTGACTCTTAATTAGTAGAGAGGATGATAATACATTTTATTGGTTGTTTATTTATGTGTTTTGACTTTTTTGTTCTCTTGATTTTCTCCTTTGTTTTTATGCTTTTGGCACATTTGGTTGTTATATTCTTGAGCATATTTTAATATTTAAAATTATCTAATCTTTTAAGAAAATTTTAATTTACTGTCAAAAATTTTAAAGTTACTTTTTGAAATAAATAAGGTTAAAATATTATTTTTAATAATATAATATGTTCACCAAATATTACATAAAACGATAGCCTCGTGTATTAGATTCGTAAACTTTTTTATACTAAATATCATGTAAGTGCTTATTTATTGGTCACATTAGTAAAAACTAATGTGTTAAATTGACTGATTTAATTGAAAATTTTAAAAATTTGTAAATTAAATTTAAAGTTTTCAAAAAAATTAAGCATTTTAAAATCTGTTATTTTAATTTTAATATAGTATACGTATGTGTGCATTACTATTGTTTATGGTTCGGTGTTGAATTGATATAGTCAAAGAGGTCAGTGTCCAGTTTGTCCCCACAGCACAAAAAACAGTTTGTATACGACTAACTCCGTTTTCTGCTGAAAATTAATGCCTGATTAGGGTCAAAGATGGCATAATCAAGTATGAGTAAGAGCCGCGTATAATATTAAAAGTATGAGTGCATGACCAGGAGGTCAGGAACTTGCTTCCATGTGTTGTAACTCTCTTTGATAGTTCGATATAATTAAGGATGCGATAAGTCGAGTCGACTCGGTCAAACATCTAATGTCTGAAGTTTGAAGCACAATGAGACATGTCTGAAGTTGGAAGCACAATTAGACTCGATTCGTGTAATCCGAGCTTGCTCAGTTTGAAAGCCTAAATTAGGACAATGACATTTAATTAAGGCGGATTGAACTTTAATTGCTAATTTTAGACATAATGCTTCAAGTATATATGTGAATAACAAATTAATTAATTCAGATTCGACGTAAAGTCAACAAGTTTGGTTTGATCAAATTAAACTTAAATGTTTAAATTTGATTGCACCTAACTAATTTAAATTCAAGTATTTAGATTGATCCAATTTAGACTTAATGTTGATTTCAGCTCGAATTTAACGAATAATAAATATTGATTTGAGTGATTCAAAATAGAGAGCAATGACAAAAAAAGTTCAATTCGATGATCCAGAGTAAATTAACCAAAATTTGAGTTGATATGAGTTCGAACTGTATGGTTCAAAATTTGAAAGTTTTATATAAAATGACATTATTTTAAAATTTAAAAATAAATTTAATCAATCTGTTCGAGCTTCGAATTGCCAAAATTAATGAGGATTAAGCTTAAAGCTAACAGGTTAAGACCTATGTAAATTATTTTGAGAAAATCTAAAGAGAAATTGGACTGAATTCAAATGAACCCATATATAATCGAGATATTATATTTCAATCAAAAATCTTAAAACAGTAAGTTACGAGTTAATATTTTTGTATATAACTTACTTTGCATCATAAGGGGTGGTTGAGTTGGTAGAGTGAAAGGGGGCATAAGGTCAAAAGGTCTTGTGTTCAAATCTCTCTTTTTACGTTCTCTTGATCGAGCTTGTCATACAGAGCTTGCTTAGTGTAGAGTTCTCGGTTCCGTATTAAAAAAAAAACTTCTTCTTTACTTTCAACAATATCTTCCATATTATTTGGGATGACTGACTCTTTATTGTGTTGTGTACTTGCTAAAGCAACAGACAATGGTTTCTTGCTTCACGAAGCAGTCGGCAGCTAACTCACACAATGCATCTCTTCTTATGGGGGTCTTATCTTATCCCTTTGTCCCCAATCTATGTCTCTTGTGGGGTCAAATTTGTGTTGAAGGGTTCGTTACGTAACATGACAAGGTCAGTCCTCTTTTGAGTGCTCACATTCGATCTCTTCTAATTTGTGTAAATATTGATTAAGTGTTAAACCGGTTCCGTTCAATTCGAACGATTCAAAACCGATTCAACCAAATTTTAAAATAGCGTTTTTAAAATTAGACTCAAATGGTATTAATCGAATTTTAAAATAAAAAGAAAAAGTCATATACGGCTCAATTTGATTCGACTTATTTATATTCTTATATGTGGCAGTCCAAGTAAGCTAGATAAGGACACTGCCATTTCCCTTTTGACCTTCTCACTTAGCTATGCTCTAGATTCTCATGAATCCAAGGTTTATCACGTGTTTTAGCAAATAAATAATTAAAAATTTACAAGTGGCATGAGATTAATTAAAAAAACCAGTATGAGGATGAAGTAAGTTATTTATGAAAAATAAGATTTTTAATTTTTAATTTTAAAATTTTAAGTTAAGATATAATATTTCTAATCATGAATAAAAGATAAAAGACTCCTCTTGTTTTTTTAAAACTCTATAATATTTATAATTGTTAATTTTAAACACATATTTTATTAGAATTTTATTTTAAAAAATTAAAAAATATATATGCGACATGAATATCACACATGAATCGATTAAATTTTATTGACATAATGTTCAAACCCAACTCTTAAACCTAATTTGAACTGATTAAAATCTGTTTGATTAGTATCTATAATATTTGATTGGTCCACATGTGAGGCTTATGCAATATATGTTTTATTGTCATTGTTAAACCAAGTGTAAGACAAAGAGTTTTTTTTAGAAAATTAAAAAGTTCAAATTATTATTGTAATAGCCCAGACTACTTGTCCACATATATTGTCCGCTTTGGGTTGTTACAAATGATATCAGAGATGGTACTCGAATAGTTGTGCCAGCTAGGTTAGGCCTTAAGGAGGTGGAGAGTGTGAGATCCCACAACGGTTGGAGAGGAGAACGAAATATGCGTTATAAAGATATGAATACTTCTCCCCCACAAGACGCGCTGTTCTAAGGGTGGGCAAAGGAAAATCTCGAGGGGCTTGGCCTAAGGGGCAATCGAAAGCGGACAATATCTGTAGGCGGGTGGTCTGGGCTGTTACAATTATAATAATTTTAAAAATTATTATAATAATTTAAACTTTTTGATTTTCTATATATCCAATTTATTATTTTCGTAATGCCCAAACTATAGTCTTAGACATGGTTGGACCTTACCTAGTGAAAACACATTATCTTCTTGACTATGT
>JANIPN010000006.1:1242692-1265001 GCA_027478595.1 Erythroxylum anguifugum
TGTGTTGTTTGTCTTTCCCGAAGTGAAGATATTGTAAGTTGTAAAAACTAATTAGATGTCCACATTAAGTCTCTGTGGATTAGGTTGTAATAAAACCGACAAGGATTCCATACAGCTTCGGATTGATGTATATAAGTTAAAAGACTCGATGTCGCAAAGCATTGGAGCTTCTTTCTATAGCAGAAGTTTAAACCAAATGATATGTAGCTGGGACCTGAGAAATGGCAGAGAAAAGCCAATAAATGGTTCAATATGATTCAATATGCAATGTGCCTTATAGGGGTATGTACATGAAGATGAGACTTTAATGAAAGAATATATACATAAAAAAATATATTGAACTCACTAGGTAAGCAAAATGCCACTAAATGGAATCAATCAAAAAGGCTCTTTGATGAGGAGTTCAGGACATCGGTATCATCAATAGATACAGCCTTGGGATGTTCTGAGATTGCTGGGGTGTTTCCATTGCTCCTGCTCAAAGCCCATACTTTCCTTCTCCTCCCAATGGCAAACTCCTGAGTTTTGCTTATGCCTGGAACCCGCCGCTTCCAGTTTACCTTGTTTAACATGTCTTTGTCTTCCTGAGAAAGATGGGTGCGGTAGTTTTTCAGGGATAAAAGCCGATGCATTTTGGCAGGGAAGAGTAGTCCCTTGGTTGCTGAAGATTGAGCAGGTACAGGATTGAATCCAAAATCTCTGTTTCTGACTAAGTTTATCAAACAATGAAGCCACGTGATCAGTTCAAGAATGTATTCGTCGGTTTTCTGTTTATTAGCATGATAAAGTGTCTGGAGGCGGATCAGGTTACTCGTTGCACCTGCACTCTTGTTGAATTCATTTCTACAAAATAGCATAAAGAACTATCAGGATCATCCTGGTGACAATTTTCGGTCTGTGTATCACTATACAGAGAGATAATGCATAAACGTGGAAGTACGGAAAGAAGAGCTCAACTGACCCGGTGTTTGCCCATTCTCCAACCCATCCGAATCCCTGATGTGCCCTGTTGTCAATTGTAACAGCTAGTAAGGAGCAAACGATGAAAAGAAAATAAAAATGAAAGAGCAAAAAAATAGACCTGGCATTCACAATCTGGAGCATACTAAAAGTTAAATAGTGAAGTTAGAAGGAAGTACAGAAAGCACAATCAATTAGAACACAAACTGAACCTACTTGGTCGTGTTGGCAACAACCGGTACTAGCCACTGTAGGGTCTTTTCCATTTCAGCTTTTACTTGAGGTATGGTGAGCTGCATTTGTAGGAAAACAAGCAAGTCAAATTAGTTACATGACCGAAGAAAACACTGGCACTTAAGGAGTGATTCTGATTGATAATTTAACAATGTCAAAACAACCTCTTCCTTGATATCAACCCTTAGTATGCGAGATCTAAGAGCTTTCTTAACACTAGCAGGCAATCCATTATATAGAGTGTCCCTTATATTTGGAGGAAGCGAGGTTGGCCGAGATGCCTGAAAGCAAATTTTATTTGTAAAAGTATGTTACAACATTAAATATGAAAAGTTGGACTTATTCAAAGATGGAACTGCTAAAGAATTACAAATTCACTTACAATATTATCTATCTGGTTGATTACATTAGCATAGTGCAATGCAAGACCAGCAGGGCCTAACTTTTGAGGATTCTTGTTGGCTTCCTCGCTAGCCAATGTAGCACCTGCACGAATTCATTAAGCTTAAAGGATTTATAACCTAAGACATGCTTTAAATCTGGCAAAAGAAGTATTTTCTTTGTTATATGTCTGCAGGACACGAATATAATCAAGATCCTAGCATGTTTTTGCTCGGGTCGAAAATGTGAGAATAGATCAGCTATCATGTTTGTTGCTTCAAATTGAAATAGGCCCATTTTAGTTTTTGTTAACCTCAATCCTTTCACAAATAAAGCAGTTGATTATTAATTAAACACACTTCAATTAGATCCTTTAAGCCGAAGAAAGGACAACAGATTATATCATGTATTTCCAATTCGAGCAGATTGCCACATTCACCATATACATGAAAAGCTCATCTGCTAAGATATAGGAAATTTAGAGCAAAAGCTCAGAATTTCTACCATTATTTCCAAATGCCTCCAATATAGCTTGATGTAAATAGGTAACAACATCAACAAGCTTCTCCATGATCTGAGGAACACCACAAAAATAGTATGATTAGGATGTGCAATTAAGGTGATTCTTACAACTCAAAACTAAGTTTCCTACATGAAAGTATCAGACGGAGATAGAAACAAATCATGACAAAAAGGAAAATATGCCACTACGATTTTTGTTTGTCTGAGACAAAAGGATGACACATTTCATTGATGAGGGCCTAAGAGATGCTGGTGCAATTTTTTCAGTAGATAAAAACCGAGGTTCATAATAGTGTACCTCCTCCAAATTTTTTGACCAAAGAGATTTCTTTTTCAAACTCCTTACAAGCTTTCTTTGTTCTTTTAGCTCACTTTGAAAAACAGTGAGACTTTCTCCTACAATTACAAAGAAAATGGCTTGTTAATACATACTGCTCCACTTTAGTTAACAGCTGTTAAGCAGCTATTGAACATGAAGCACGTAAACAAAGAATACTTACACAAGCATTTGTAGAAGATGGCTATCAGTATTACTTTTAAGGCATATCCATGCTCACAATCAAATATAAGACTTATATTGAACTATAATGGGCTATGTTTAAATTCAGTGATCATTCAGAGTATGGAGCAAAGCATGTTGGAGGAATAGCGTCTGACCAAATCAATGGCAAAGCAAATATGGTATCAAATTATTGTCAGTATGATACAAACTAAACTTGAACCAAATAATTCTCTGAATGCCAGAGACAGACAATCAAAAAGATCAAAAGAATAGGAGAAAAGGGTTATCTATGGCCAACCTCTTCGGGGAAGATTCAAGGACTCCACTTCCTGAAGTTTTCGTTGATAATCTTGTTCGAATCTGTCCAGAACATTCAACTCATGATATAATTCCTGTACAAGAAGTACAACGATGATAATGAGATTCAAATAAAAGTGATCACTTTTCAAGCAAGATGCGGCGTAATAATTTCAAAATTGGATGAACATTATTAAACTGTCTTCAAAACTTGAAGATACATTTGTGGACATGAGAGAGTGAGTGCTCTCTTGGTAAATTCTATAATGAATGGAAACGAAAGAGACCAAAAGGTTCAAAATCCAATTCTAATTTCCATAGCATGCTCAAAAGTACATGTGACAAACTAAGCAATAATTTCTTTCTTTCAAAATTCCATTTTTAAAATGCTCAGAGGCAAGGAAACAAATCTAAAATAAAAATGTTGAAAAATTGGACACTATATCCAGATTTCAACTGTACAAACAACAAATGAATAACGAACCTACAACTATAAAGCAGAAAATTCAATGATATGTGTAAATTTGCAGTGATTAGGAAGATAAACATACAGAAGTATGCTGGACCAGGGAATTCAACTCTTGCATTGTGACTTCCACCTCTTCTCTATGCTGCTTTTCAGTACAATATTCTGCATCTAATCTGATTGCAGATAGACAAAAATCTTTGTCAGCTAATCTCAGAATGTAACCTTATGACATAGCCTCACAACAAATGTACCTTACTTTGAAAAATATCGATCCAAGTTATGCCATTGAGGATCTTTACATAAGTCTCCAAAACGAATTACTTCCCGTGTCAGGACATTAAATTCCTCTCTAATAAAAAACCAAAAAAGAAAAGGAAACACGTGAACTCTTAGAACTATAGATGAATCATATTATATAGAAAGCATGTTTTAACAGACATAAGGAACAACCTTTTATCAGCAGCAGCAATAATAAGCAATTCTTCCATATCTGAGGAAACCAGTTTCTGTACGGCTTCTGAATTTATTATTTCATTTTTCAGGGACTGTACATTGTCATCCGAAAGAGATTGAAACAAGCTTGAACTTTTGGCTATTGTGTTAGCTACTTCAAATGCTAATATTGATATTTTATTCCGTTTTGAATTCAGACCACTAACAAACCCACTCTTAGCATTCAGGTTGGACATACTGCTTCCGAGAGTGTCCAAAACTTCAACCGCTTTCTCCAAACCGACCGTGCCAGCTTTACCAAGAAACGAAGTCTTTTGGTTGACCTATAAATGAAAGAACAGATTACATTGCCATGTGTATCAAATTGATATTCAATGCAGCATGTTCTCGACGACATTACATTTGTTTCGACACTCGAACAATTCTCCAACGGCCTGACATTCACTGAATTACTAAAGCTGTTTTCTGATAAATCCATCAGTACACTATTATAGATCAGATCTCAATCAATCCATCTAAACTGTATATTACTTTCCAGATAGGAATATGCAAGCATTCACTTTCTCTTCCAGTAAGACCCTCCTTTGCTATTGCATCAGATGGTGAAGTTTCACAAACAATTAAAATCAACTCATACAAGTCAAGAGCAAGCTAATTCTTTTAGCATGTTCCACAGGAAAATCAGACGAGCACAACCTACCACGACCATAACGACAACCAAGAACGAACAAACAAATCAACTAAGACCATACCTTGGTATCTGCTGTTTTGGCAAACATAGACGGTTTCAGTTCTCTCGAAAACGTCAACGGAAAATCACCGTAATCAGGCCTCCGCGGGGTCCTTGTGCTGAAATCAAGCTCATCACGGCTCTCATTGGACAGATCATTCCTCTTCACAGACTTGATCTCACCAGAAAATCCCGATGATGAAGTCCTCCCTCCAACTCTCGCACTCTTCGGCTTTGTCCCACCAGCACAAACCGCTCCCATTCTTCTAGCGAACTTACTAACCCACCTGACAAAAATCACACAAACAAGCGAAACAAACAAACCCCCCATTAAACCCAGACCCAAAAGAAAAAAAAAATGAACAAGACCCGCATCAAATAACATAAAATACAACAAGCCAACAAACCCAGTTCTGAATTTCGTTCTTCAGAAGAATAATGCCCAAAACGAGGAGAAAATGAAGAGAAAGACGGTGGTCTTGATCGAGTAATAAAGATGGAGATGAGAGAGTAGTTTGTACAAAATTACCTAGTAAATGAGTGAATTGACCATAGGATTAAAGGAAAAAACGCGTAAGATCTCGCATTTAGACGCTACCAAAGCAAGTTGATTAATATTCAATACATTTGGCAAAATTTCTACATACCGAGAAAGAGATATGAAAGTAGGAAAGTATGAAATGTGAAGTCATCACGCCCGCCTTGTCTGAGTTTAGGTGTGTTCCTCTGACTAGGGCCTTGTCTGTTCTGAAAGTCCCATTTTACCATTCTGCCCCAGCTTTAATTAGTATTTTCTTTTCTTAAGAAAAATATATTGTTGCCGCTATCTTTTTTAATATTAAAATCATGATAATCAGAAAGTTTTCATTTTTTATATTATCAATTTAGTATTTTTAAATATTAAAAGCATAAAAAATTTGGGAAAATTTTCCATTTTTAAAAATAAAATGTTCAAATTATCTAAAATACTATCATTTTATGTGTGGCATAAAGAAAATATCAAAAATAGTTAAAATAATTATTAATCAAGCATTTAAAAAATATTAAGAAGTGAATAATAAATAAAATGTAATGTAATATCTAATAATTAAACATTATTACACAAGTAAGTAATTAAGAAATTAATATTTTATATTCTTACTTTTTTGCGGTATTTATTCTATTAATTTGCATCACTTTTATATTGTCTTATTTGCGTGTATGTTTACAAAAAACAACTTTTCTATTATGTAGGGTTAAGGTTGCGTATTATCAGACCTCGCTTCATTGCGAGATTTTAGACTAAGTGATGATAATGATGAATATTTTACAGTCTCTTTGCAATAATACAAAAGAAAGATTGGTTCTCTTTAAAATTTTGCAAAGATGAGAGTCTTGTGTATCGGATATATTGACTTTTTTATACGAGTAAATAATAATTTTTTAAAAATAAAAATAAAATAAAATAACATTTAATTCAAATACATTTAATCATATTTATAAATCTCCGCTTTTAAGGGGGGAAAAGGAATATTGAAAGAAAAGGGCGATATCGTCATTTCAAACTAGTATTAATTAACACAAAAGCCCAAAGGTCAAACAGAGGCTAAAAGTCATAGGATGTTATAAGAAGGTATGATTGTGTGAGACCACGACACGGACACGTGGGTTGTTATGATTGGCTCAAAATTTCAGCCACATCTTAAACTCTTCTGACTCTGACTCTGTCCATCATATATAAAAAAAGTACAGAGATTTGACTCCTCCAGCCATTGATTTTATATCTTTTACTATTTCAATACGAAAGTGTCTTAAAAGAGAAGATATTTCAAGGAAGTCTCTAGAAATAGTCATTTTCTAACTCAAAATGATAAAAAAAAAATCGATGTTTATAACTGAAAAAAACATATTAATTTCAATTTTATGCTATTAAAATGGCTTTTGAATATTTTAATATATCTAATAAAAATATTTTATTTAGATCTAATTTTAACTTCAATTAAAATTTTGAAATTTAATTTTTTAAAAGTTAGAAAATAAGTTTCCAATAGCTGTAAACTTACTAATAGGGATGACAATGGACAGATTGGCTGGGCCTAGAATAGTGAATTTGAAATTAAGCCTAACCTTGATCAACTCGGTCAATAGTTTTAATAATTAAAAGCATTAAATAAAATCATTTTATTTTAAAAGATTGGGCCAAATTTAGGTACCTAAGCTTGACCTCCAGGAAATCAAACCCAAGACCTTATCCCAATTGCTACCCCTAATTTTTAGGAAATTAATTCCCTTGTTTTCATTTTCATGTGCTACACTGTGTTCGAGATCATCCATCCATTTATTAATGTTCCTATTTCCGTGTGCTACCCTACATAGGAGAACATCCATCAAATAAAAGCTCCATCAAAAGATGTCTAAAAGTTGGGCAGAGGGTGGTTGTTGGATGTCCCGAGAATAGGGTGATAAACAACCCCAATGAGCAGAGGGTGGTTGTTGGATGGTCCCGGGTATAGGGTGATAAACAACCCCAATTTTTAGACCTTTTTTTTTTTGGTAAATAAAAGAGCTAACAACTAACTAGAGTTAATAACAGGATTAATGTGCCGAGTGCGACTAACATCCATGCGATCATTATTGATGGAACTTTTATTAAATGGATCGTGACGATGATTAGTATATATATAAAACTTAATAATTAAATTAGCTTTTATTTTCATAACACAATATCAT
This sequence comes from Erythroxylum anguifugum, assembly GCA_027478595.1. NCBI lineage: Eukaryota > Viridiplantae > Streptophyta > Magnoliopsida > Malpighiales > Erythroxylaceae > Erythroxylum > Erythroxylum anguifugum. The sequence continues at coordinate 1,249,950 of JANIPN010000006.1, forward strand.
GTATATGTTATAAGAAATTTAGATTTTGAATCAAATCAAATCATTAATTCAAATTATTTAAATTAATTAAAATTCAAAATTTTACATTTACTGAGTATATTTCTACCAAATCTATTCCTAAGTCTCCAATTATTAAAAAAAATCTTTTACTCAAGTCATTTTACTCCCCAAAACATTTAAATGCTAAGACATATAAGTCAAAATGCTTTAATAAGAATGACTACTTGACTTAAAATTTATCAATTTTAATTTTTAATTTTTACCATATTTTAATCCTTAATAATTAACTTGATTTGAATTCCAATCATATATGAGAAAATTTATTAATTAATATATATATATTTAATGTTTAAATTATAATATCTGAATTAGTTAAATAATTTAATTATATTTAAGTTGTTAAATAATTTATCTAGTATACCTAATTTACAAATTTTATTCAATAATTAGCAATATTTTAAAGATCAAATGGAAAGTCTGAAAATCTAAAATTACAAATAGCACCCGTTATTTCCATATATCACCCATTAGTACAATCACGTGGAACAGAAGCTGAAGGAAACTTAAAGTAAAAGTAAAGATATCACACTCAAATCCATAACTTTTGATAGCTCCGATCTAAGAGATCTGACCACAGTCGGCGACAACCACAGGCTTCGAGGTGGTTCCAGATCTAGAACCCACTTTCTCGACGGCTTTCACGACGTCCATTCCCTCCACAACTCTCCCAAACACCACGTGCTTTCCATCTAACCACTCAGTTTTGTCAGTACAAATGAAGAACTGCGAGCCGTTCGTCCCAGGACCGGCGTTGGCCATCGACAAGATCCCAGGCCCCGTGTGCTTCTTTATGAAGTTCTCGTCGGCGAACTTCTCACCGTAGATTGACTCGCCACCGGTTCCGTTCCCGGCGGTGAAGTCCCCGCCCTGGCACATGAATCCCGGGATCACCCTGTGGAACGTGGAGCCTTTGTAGTGCAGAGGCTTCCCTTTCCGCCCTATTCCCTTCTCACCGGTGCACAGAGCACGGAAGTTCTCGGCGGTTCTCGGTGTTGTGTCTGCGAAGAGCTCAATCACGATTCGGCCCGCCGGAGCGCCACCGATTGACATGTCGAAGAAGACCTTAGGGTTTGCCATTGAATCGAGTAATTGTGAAGTACACGAGGAGTGACGAGTGTGAGTGGGGGTTTATAAACTCTTTTTCGATCTGAAATATCTTCGTCTGCTAGATCCTGACCGTTGATTTGGACGCGTGTCAGTATCTTGTTGGATGTGGAAATAGATTTGATTAATGATTGCGGAGAGTTGACGCGAGTTTATCTTTGGGTGACCATGCGGTGAGATGGGATACACCACAAGCTGGAGGAAAATCTTCCACGTGGCAGCCATCCCAATCAATATTTTTATTGATTTTTTGTCTTACAAAATAAAAAATTCTATTGTATTTGATGTATTTCTAATTTTCTAGGCTTGTATAAATTTGCAAAATTATTTATTAGATAATTTTTAATTGCTAATATTTATTTAAAAATTTTATATATTCATAAACTTTAATTATTGTTGTAAATAAAAGTTTAAAAACACTAACCTCACATTTATAGTTAACCCGAGCCCGAACCCGAGCTCAAGCCCGATTCAAAATTCATTCTGAATCCGTTCTAAAGTCCAATCATGCTCAAGGTTCCAAGTTTGAATCAAAGCCTGAAATTCCATGCATGAGCTCCAGTTTGATTCGGATTCGGGCAGACTTAATTAAATCTTTTTTAATTTTAAAAATAGAAATAATATCATTTTACATAAAAATTTTGAACTTTAATTTAGATAAGATTGGACAGTCTGAACCTAAACCTAATCTGCAATTCAGTCAATTCAAATCAAGTCTATTAACTTTAGACCAGACCGAGCCAAGTTGGCTCGAATTACTTTTTCTAACTCTATTGGCACTATTTATCACTTTATTTAAAATATGATAATTAGAGTTGATATTTTAATTTAGACTAATTTAATTTAAGTTATAATTTATAAACAAAATATGAGTTTATTGAATTTTAAACAAATTCAAGCCTCAAATTTTAAAACTATTTAAAGATTTAAATTAAATTTCAAATTTGAAAATAATAACTTCACTTAATTTAAATTCCATTCGAAATTAAAAATTCCAGAAAATTAAAAAATTAACGAATTTCAAATTTTGACATGGAGAGAATTTGAATGGGCGAAGACTTGTTGAACCAAACTACGCCGTCTTGTCATATAATTAACGTCCTATCACATTCTATCTTAATCTTGGTTAATAATTATCTTTTTAATGATTAATAACTATATCTGTAGTTAACAATGTGATTAATCCATGATTAATTTTGACAAGCAAGGTCTAGCAGCAATGACACGCCGGCTCTTTCCCGCTTTCTTGTATCGCTATCTATGACTGGTCAATGGAAGCTCAGCTCCAGGTGGAGTTGGCTTGACCAAAAACTACTTGTCCATCCTAGTTCTTTTCTCTTGTTGTTGTTGTTTTGAACTCTATTCTGTGGACTGTTTCGAAAGCTTGATTTCACCTTTTTGTTCCTTCTGTCATTGTTGTAAAGCTTGAGCTTATTCTGTCGTTACTTGGTGTTGAAAGAAATGACGAATTACAATGTTTGTCTGCGTACGTAAATTTGAGCAGGAAAAGAAAAATGGAAAGAAACCTGAAGATGGTCTTTTCCTGTCAACTTGGTTATCTTTCTTCAGGTTTTGGTTTCCTTTTCAGGATGATGGCTAAGTGTTTGATAATAAGTTAACATTGAGCAGAAGCTTGTAGGATAAGGCAAAGGAGGCTTGGAATGGACCAGAAGAGCATTTTTAGTTTATTAATCACTACTGTAGGGAGCTTCATACAAGATAGGTTGAATAATAAAGAGCAAAGGATCCAGCAGAAAGAACAGTGTGCAGAAAGATTAGCAGCAGAAGATGGGAACTCTGATCAAGAAACTGAGGTCCGGTACTCTGATCAAGCAGTTATAGCGAATTTGGATTGGGGTATTGAAGCTCTTGAAGAAGCTATTGACACTTGTAATATGGAAACTAAGATGGCACGATTAGATTATGCAGAGAAGATGCTACAAGTGTGTGCAATGTTGAATTCTTGCCATAGAACTGCTGGTGTTCCCAACTCTTACCTGTCTGCTTGGGCACATTTAAATCTTTCCTACCTTTGGAGGTTGCGGAAAAATGCTCAGAATTCAGCTGTTCATGTTCTTGAGATGTTCATAGTGGATCCTTTCTTTTCACGGACAGATTTTGCACCCGAATTGTGGAAAGATTTGTTTCTTCCCCACATGAGCTCAATTGTTGGGTGGTATTCTGGGTCAAGGGACGGGCTGATGCTGGAAATTGTTCCTGATTCTTCGGATCTGTCGGTCTCGAATGAAGTTGATCAGTTCTTTAATGAGTCCTTGGACTGCTCTCTGAGGGCAGATCAAATGGAGAAGTTGCAAAAGCTTGAGCAGCTTTATGAAGAAACTTTGAATGAGAAGACTCGGCTTTGTGCCAAGTACTACAACGACTGCATAAACTGTGACTCAATCAGTGCCAAGAAGATGATTCCAATGTTTCCAATAGTAGAACCTCCAATGACTCCACCGCAAGAACTCAGTGGACCAGCCTTGCCTAAGAGCTTCTCTCGATCTAACAATAGAGTTAGAGAAACAAGCACGTCAGTCTACATTCTCTAGTTAAGTCATTGATGTTTATGTTTCTCCAAGGCTCTGATATTTTGCATATATTGGATGAGTTTATGCAGATTAAGCTTCAGTTCAACAATCTCAAATGAAATAGGGGAATGTGGAGTGCGGAATCCTGAAGTAAGGCTGAGAACTTGTTAAATGAGACTAACTTGGAAAATTCGTTTTCTCCAATAGTACAAAAGTTATTACAGGTCTAGGTCTTCTTGATAACTCAACTTGTATACCTGGTGAATGTGTCAGGAGCCTGTCCTGGAGGAGAGTGAAGACGGTCCTGATTGCGAGCCTACTAATGCTTATTTCGAACCTGAAGTTGGAAGTCATGATTTGGTAAGACATAGCAGCATTAGAGAAACTGAAACCAAGAGCCTGAAAATGTCAACAAATTTCTCCCCCGTGGAATCACTGAGAACTGCTTCATCTGATATTTCTTCAAGTCTACATGCTAATTCCAGGAAATGGCATGCGTCTCCACTACAATCTTCGTCCAGCAATGCCATGGATTCTATCGATATGATCTCTTCGTCAAGTTTTCCAGGAATGAACAAAGATTACAACATTAGATCACCAGATTCTGAGAGTGAAGTCATGGTAAGTCCTCAACTTACAGCTGTTTTAGAAGTAATATAGAATGATCAGATAATGTTTTTTAATTGATGATGGTTCTGAAATAAGGGTGGAAGGGGAAGTGTCAGGAGAGACTATGACGGAAGGAGCACAAGTTATAAAATTATCAACTGTCAAGTTTTCGAGAATAGGTAGCTAAAAAACCTATTTTTTTCTGAATTACTTGAAGTTCTCCTTTTGTATCCTTTCCCATTAACATATCTGGATAAATTTGGACTCAACAGACCTCTAAGTGATGATGGAACCCGTAGCTACATTTCAATCCCCACGTCTGAGAGGTCCGCAAATCTTACAAGACCACCAAAAGATTTTGTCTGTCCCATCACGAGACAGCTTTTTAATGATCCAGTTACTCTCGAAACTGGTCAAACTTATGAAAGGAAAGCAATTCAAGAATGGATACAAAGAGGAAACACAACATGCCCCATTACTCGACAACCTTTCTCTGTAGATTCACTGCCCAAAACAAACCTTGTTTTGAAGACACTTGTAACATTTTGGAAGGAACAACATCCTGAACTTGCGCAGGAGTATTCATACTCTGGAACACCAAGGAATGCTTTTAGTCCCTCCTCCAGGACAGTAACTTCAACAGGGTACACTCCATCCAGTGCAGTTGAATTCTCAGATCTTAAGAATTCGGACAACTTTGTGCACCCGAGGAGAAAAAAATTTGGACAGGCAGCTATATCTTCATCGCCAACTAGCGTAATTTCTCAAGCTAGTATTGAAACAATAATCAGTGAACTAAAACCTCATATTTCATGTCTGTGTACTTCTGAAAACTTAATACAATGCGAAAGAGCTGTTTTGGCAATAGCCAAATTGTGGAAGGAATCAAAGGGTGATCCAGGGGTTCATTCATACTTGTCCAAGAAAGCAACCCTAAATGGTTTTGTTGAAATATTATCAGCTTCCATGAACAGAGATGTTGTCAGGACAGCAATTTCTATTCTCTCTGAGTTAGTATTTTCAGATGAAAGTATTGGAGATATTCTAACCAGTATAGATTGTGATTTTGATTGCTTAGCTGCTTTACTTAAGAATGGCTTGGCTGAGGCTGCTGTTCTCATATTCCTGCTGACGCCAGGATTCTCTCAACTTTCAGTTCACAACTTTATACCCTCTCTTGTTCACCTAATTCAGAGTAAAACTGAAGATTTGGATGATCTTCAGTTAATATTAGAACCCAAGGATGCTGCTATAGCTCTGCTTGAACAGCTACTTACAGAAGGGGGTGAACAAAGCAGATCTGTCAATGCTTTTAGTGTAATTGCATCAAATGGAATTCCAGCCTTAGTCAATTGTTTTGGAAAGGTGGAAGGCAATATGTCCATTATTGTCATTCTTTTATGTTGCATACGTGCTGATAAAAGTTGCTGGAACTTGATTGCTAGCAGAATTGAACTATCTCATGTTCTTGATTTGTTTCACTCTGGAAATGATAGTGTGAGAGGTAAATGCATCGAATTCCTCTCAGAACTAGTTCTGTTAGACAGGTATACATCATTTTTTGATAAACTTTTCTGTTCCAGGAGCATGTTATGACTTAATCTTGTTGAAATCCTGCAACACTCTTCACAATGCCTCGTTTGAGAAACTTTTGTTCTTTTGATGTCTCAGGAGGACATCCTGTTATAATACTTTGCAGATAATTAAAGATGAAGGAGCATATAGTACCATGCATAGCTTTCTTGTGTACCTTCAAATGGCTCCGATTGAGCAACAACCTGCCATCTCCACTCTTCTCCTTCAGCTTGATCTTCTGGTTTCTCTAGACTCAGCAACATTTCTTACAGTTAAAAATTTTTCATTACATAGTTGATTATCTAATCATGTGTTCCCTAATGTAAATGCCAGGCCGAACCAAGGCAGATGAGTATTTATAGGGAAGAAGCAATTGAAACACTAATTGAAACACTGCACAGAAGAGACTTCCCTGATTCTCAAATGATGTCTCTGAACGCTTTACTATCACTTTCCGGGAGACTGACTTCATCTGGGAGATCATACATGGAAGCTTGGTTATTAAATATTGCAGGGTTTGATAAACCTTACAAAGCTCTAATGAAGTCAGAGTGGCAGAAGAAGCCTGGAGATGAGTTTGCAGAAACAAAAGTTTGCATCTGCATTTTATGTTGGCAAGAAAGATTGGAATTCCTCATTTCATGATACTGCCATATCCGAACTAACAAGTGCTTATTTCGTGAAGGGTACCGAATAGAAGGCTGCGAATTCTTGGGACAAAAGGGTTGCTTTTGCCATTTGCAATCACGAAAACGGCTCCATCTTCAAGGCTCTGGAGGAATGCTTCAAGAGTAACTCCTTGGAGATGGCAAAGTCATGCCTGGTCATTTCTACATGGCTCGTTTACATGATTTCAGTTCTTCCTGATACGGGTATTAAATATGTTGCTAGCAAATACTTGCTTGACGAATTCATCAACATCCTCCAGTGCTCTAAGAACATGGAAGAAAAGATTTTGGCAACTCTTGCTCTGAAAACTTTAGTTAGTGCTCCAGGTGAGCTAACTTTAGGTGATCAAACGCTTACAGATGATGATCATGATTCCATTATATTTCAGAAAGCTCTAAGTTGAAATTTTATGATTTAAGCTGCACTTGAGGAACTGGCAAATTATGCTAAATGCATTCACAGATCTTTGAGAAAGATCAAGCGTATCTCTGGAATTGCCAACGATTTGCTGAAATCTTTGATGAACTTATCCTCAGTCAATGCAGTAAGTCAAGAACAAAATTATTTCACTTTCTTTTCATAATTCATACATAGAAAGATGAGCTTATTACTCTTGTTGTGCATTCTAGACAGAATTATGGAACTGTAATCACGTGGTTGAGCTAGAATCATCAAAAAATGGTGATGTAACGTCTTTACGTTGCCTGAAAGGTCGTATTATAAGCGGGCATTCCGATGGAACCATAAAGGTATGCGTCTAAACCACGATGTCCATAACTGCAGGAAGCTGCAGCAGCTAACTAGTTGCTCTATTTTAGATGTGGCATGCTGGGAAGAGGGTTATAAGGCTAATTCAAGAAGTTCGTGAACATTCGAAGGCAGTCACTTGCCTCCAAATTTTATCTTCGGGCAACAGACTCTACAGTGGTTCTCTAGACAAAACAATTCGTGTAAGCCATTCCCATAACACAGGAAATTTTTCACTACTAAAGTGACTATGTTCCAATGTTCTTGTGTGCTTTCTTTCCAAAGGTTTGGGTGATAAAATCTGGAGAAATGAATTGTATTCAAGTTCATGATGTGGAAGAGGCAGTGTATGACCTAGTGGCTAATCCTACAGTAGCCTGTTTCATTTCTCAACGAACAGGTGTTAAGGCAAGTTTAAGTTTATGGTAGTTATATAACTCAAAGAATGTATACATTACAAGAGCAGAAGAACTGAAGTATATGCTAAAAAGCTGTTGTGTATTCAGGTATATAATTGGTCTGGACCTCTTAAGCATCTGATCGCCAATAAAAATGTGAAATGCCTTGCTATGACAGGCAATAGGCTATACTGTGGTTGCTCTGGTTACACCATCCAGGTTACCTACTTTCTGAACCATTCCTATCACCTGAAACAGTTTCTCCTGGTACTGAACATGTCACAAGTTCTTAAAAAAACTTACAGGAAGTTGATTTATCCAAATTAACAACAACCAAGTTCTACTCTGGTTCAAAAAAGTTGTTAGGGAAACAATCTGTACGGTCCCTACATATACATGAAGACACTGTCTTTGTTGGTGGTTCAGCTGTTGATGGAATAGCAGGGAAGGTGAGCAACTACACATACTCTTTTACTAAGGCATGATCAAAAAGTCCGACGGACCTAAAATTAACAAATCAAATCTGGTTTGACCGAACTCTATTCAGGTTCGATCAGACAGAATCATTTGGATTCAACCTGACCTATTCCCATCACTGCTTACTGATATCAGAAACTATGCTTTATGATTGAGAACAAAAATGGTGTTCATGGCAGGTATTTTCACTCACAACCAAGGCAATAGTAGGATCATTCTCAACCAGATTTGACATCACTCGCATTATCACCAACAATGACTTCATCTTCACAGCAACAAAGTTTGGGATGATTGAGGTTTGGTTAAAAGAAAGGCTCACCAAAATTGCTTCCATTAAGGTTGTCGGTGGAGGAGACTCCAAGATCGCATCTTTAGCTTCTGATATGGATGGTGGAATGCTGTATGCTGGTTCCTCTGATGGAAAGATCCAGGTGAGATTACCATCTAAGCTTGTAACTAACACTGAGTTATGTGCTTTCAGCTCATGACTCAACTCCTTTGGATTTGGTTTCAGGCATGGTCTCTGGACTAGGAAAAGGTTGCTGTAAAGACATTGCCTCCGGTTCTAACTGTAGTTTCCAAGTAAATTGGAGGTTTCAAGACCTCCCAAGTTCCTGTCAGCCAATTTCAGACCTCAAATCCTAACTACTGCACAAGCAAGCGTACCTGGAATGCTAACTTAAACAGTTCTCAGACTTAACAAAGATCATAGAATCCATGTCCTAACTCTTATCCTTGCATTTTAAGAATTCTGAAAAAATAAAAAGCATTGCAATTTATAATAATGTTATTTTAAATATATATATAATTTAGGGCCATAAAAAACTCAAAATAAGTATAAAATATGTTATTCGTCCCTAAATAATTTTTAAAATCAATTTATTAAAGAAAATTTTATGTTGAAATGTGTATTAAATTTTAGATATAGAATATTTTTAAATGAATATTTTATAATTCATTTAAATTTTATTTACATTGGTTTATTATTGTTGGTTTAAAATTTTGTAAAATTAACTAAAAATTAAAATGAGAAATTAAAGAAATATTTAACAATTCCTAATTTGTTAACAAAATAAACCTACAAAACCGGAGCAGGTGGCACAAACGCTGTCGTACAGACAGCGTGCCAGACATGGGCCCAACCGTCTTAAACGTCCCACCTCTCCTCAGCTCAGTTACTTGTTGTCTGTCTATCTCACATGAGCATGTCATAACACAATATGAATTACCCATTATTACCATTTTGCCCCTCACGTCCCTCCCTATATATATATCCTTCAACGTTCTCGTCGATCCCATCTCTGTCTCTTCCTCTCCCATATTCCCTAGAAATAAACACTCCTTTGTCTCAAACACCAAACCATCGCCACCGCCACCACAATGAGAGAGATCCTTCACGTACAAGGCGGCCAATGTGGCAACCAGATCGGGTCTAAGTTCTGGGAAGTGATCTGCGACGAGCACGGCGTGGACCCAACCGGAAGATATAACGGAGATTCCGATCTCCAGTTAGAGAGAATCAATGTTTACTACAATGAGGCCTCGGGTGGTCGCTATGTTCCTAGGGCAGTTCTCATGGATCTCGAACCGGGTACCATGGACAGTATCAGATCCGGCCCCTACGGTCAGGTCTTTCGACCCGATAACTTCGTCTTTGGCCAGTCCGGTGCCGGCAACAATTGGGCCAAAGGTCATTATACGGAAGGTGCTGAGTTGATCGACTCTGTTCTCGATGTCGTTCGCAAGGAGGCTGAGAATTGTGATTGCTTGCAAGGTATATGTAAACTGTCTCATAATTCAGTTACTCATTTCAATTTCTTTGATCTAATGCATGGTGATTTCATTCTTACTCCATTGAAATCCCAGTTTATCACAAGGTTGTCATGTTCATAAGTTCTTTGATAGTAACTTAATTATACGCACAAAAGGTTGTCTTGTGCTTCTCGGGTAAGATTCACATTGCTGAGACCTTATCATTTGCTTACACCGAAATTGTGAGGAATGTGGGCCCAGTAAAAATTTCGGTGATAAAGTGTAATTAAGATAAGCAGATCCAACGGTGATTGATGGTATTGTATCAATTAATCCTGTAGTAGTGGTCCTATCACTGAAAAGCTTGAAACAGACAAAATGCTTGCACAAAAGTAGATCTGACTACCCAGTAAAGTTGCATCCTCGTAATTTGGTTGAGAAAGGTAAAGTGTAGAAGTGGAAATGATTCGTGCATAATTATCTTTTGCTGGAAAGAGGAAGCTTGTTCAGTAGATATGAAAAAGAAAAAGAAAGTTTGATGTTGACATGACGATGGGATTGGTAGTTCATTGACAATGTTCTTTTTGGAAATGGATGTCTCCATAAAATGTGGGAATATGATCAATGGCTTGTGGATCCGAGTGATGGTAGCAAAACTAACCAAATTAGATTGAAAATGTCAAAACATTTTCTGGGATTTTGATGTTTACTTATGGAAAAAGTTACTATTACTGGTATTACCGGAATTGGTAGGTATGGGTGACCATCAATACTATAACTAGCAGTGATAACCACTAAAAGTCACGAACTAATGACCATGAAATTGGTCCTTTTACTTTTTAGTGTTGGATTTACGAAAAGAAAATTGTAAGAATCATGGATTTTTTGACCATATAAAAAGTTTTCACATTGCATAACTCCGCTAGTTTGTAGTCAGATTCTCCTGAAGATTTCAGTAGGATTTTGGGGAGCAAGAAGCTGCTCATCAAATTCAATGGATCGATCATTTTGAGATCACACTATATACATTTGAATTTATGAATTATCACATAAAATTTCTTCTCATGTATTTCGTTGCAACCGTTTTGAACAGGGTTTCAGGTCTGCCACTCACTTGGAGGAGGCACAGGATCTGGCATGGGAACGCTTCTAATATCAAAGATCAGGGAGGAATACCCTGATAGGATGATGCTAACATTCTCTGTTTTCCCTTCCCCGAAGGTCTCAGACACTGTTGTGGAGCCATATAATGCCACCCTTTCAGTGCATCAGTTGGTTGAGAATGCGGATGAATGCATGGTTCTTGACAATGAAGCACTTTATGATATCTGCTTCCGAACTCTGAAGCTCAGCACTCCGAGCTGTGAGTTATTGGTTTTTGGAGGGAATATCATTAGATAAGATGTGTTAGATACTAAAGTTTTGCTCTTTCTTCTTTAATTTTGCAGTTGGTGACCTGAATCATTTGATCTCTGCCACCATGAGTGGTGTAACATGTTCACTAAGGTTTCCAGGACAACTGAATGCTGACCTGAGGAAGTTGGCTGTGAACCTTATCCCATTTCCCCGCTTGCACTTCTTCATGGTAGGATTTGCGCCGCTCACTTCTTTCCGCTCGCAGCAGTACATATCACTCACTGTACCGGAACTAACACAACAGATGTGGGATGCCAAGAACATGATGTGTGCTGCTGATCCCCGGCACGGTCGCTATTTGACTGCCTCAGCCATGTTTAGAGGGAAAATGAGCACCAAAGAGGTGGATGAACAAATGATCAATGTGCAGAACAAAAACTCATCATACTTCGTGGAATGGATTCCTAACAATGTTAAGTCTAGCGTCTGCGACATTCCACCAAAAGGTCTGAAAATGTCGTCTACTTTCGTCGGCAACTCCACCTCAATTCAGGAGATGTTTAGAAGAGTGAGCGAGCAGTTCACGGCCATGTTCCGTCGCAAGGCCTTCTTGCACTGGTATACTGGGGAAGGCATGGACGAAATGGAATTCACTGAAGCAGAGAGCAACATGAACGATTTGGTTGCGGAGTATCAGCAATACCAGGACGCAACCGCCGATGAGCAGGAGTACGAGGAAGGTGTTGAAGAGGGTTACGAGGATTAGTGAGTAGCAGTCTGGTTCTGCCTCCCTCGTATGTGTTTTTACTATTTATGCTATACTACGATTGCTGTTATCTTTCTGAACTATTTGTTGCAATGATATTGTTGATCTGTCCTATAATTAGAACCTCTGGAAGTGTTAAAGATCACCCATGAGATGAGAATTTACAGTTGTCGGACGTTATTTTGGACAGACAATAAAGCTTTTCGGGCCAAACCTTAGACCGTCTTTTCAGGCCCAAGCCCAATTCAGGCCAATTGTCAATACTGAATGGAAGATACGGCACCAAATCTAAGGATGTGGGACGTTATTTTGGACAGACAATCAAGCTTTTGGGCAAACCTTAGATCGACTTCTCAGGCCCAAGCCCAATTCAGGCCCAAGTCAATCCTATATCAGAGATAAGTGATAGGGACTAGGTACTTTAAAAGATAAAAGCAGAATAAAAATTTATTAAGCTTTCTGTAAGTAAGAATCTCACTTAAAGAAGGAATAATAGCCAATGGGAGAACCTCCACAAACGAAATGTTCGAATGAGTTGTATTATTATTCATCTCTGCATCCTGTAATGCATAATTTTTATAGACAAATGAAATAACTAATTGCCTAAAACAATTGACTCTCTAGCTAACAGAACAGAGAAATGGAAGCATATATGAAACAAGATCCTCAACTAACCATTAAACATAACTGACTCCTACATCCTAGGACACGTAGAACAAACATAAGGCAATTAAAAATGATCCGCTGATTCACTCTTGCTTAGCACGTGGCTTTCTCCTGGAATACGTAATCAGGGGTTTATCACGTCTCCCCCTTTTGAAAGTTACCTTGTCCTCAAGGAAATCTAGAAATTGAGCACCAAAGAGGTCATAGTCTTCCCAAGTAGCATCTTCAAGAGGTCGACTTCTCCAAGCTACTAATAACTCCAAATCTTGTGTAGAAGTCCAGCGATAGTCAAGTACACGTTCTGGTTGCAATTGCAGTTCCTAATCAGCAGAAATGGGTAGTGGAGCTGGTGATGATGGTGGTAGAACACTAGGAGCTGGGCGAAGCAAGGAAATATGAAAAATTGGATAAATTCGTGAATCTGGTGGAAGTTCCAGTTCATAAGCTACTGAACCTAGCTTTCTCAGAACTTTGTAGTGCCCAAAAAAACCTAGGAGATAGCTTCTCATAGTGTTGCTTGGATACAGATTTTTGTCTAATGGGCTAAATGCGTAGCAAGACATAATATCTAACATTAAAGGAAAGTTCCCTACGTTTCTTGTCTTGATATTTCACACATGCTTGAGCCTTAACAAGATTATCTTTTAACAGTTTCAGCATTGCATCTCTCATCAATAATTGGTCTTCTAATTTTGCATTAACAGTCTCACCCTTCGTAAATGGATGTAAAAGTGGTGGGTCCCTGTCATAAACCACCTTGAAAGGTATAGAGCCCGTAAAAACATGAAAACCAATGATGTAGGAATATTCAGCACAGCATAAGTAGGAACTCCATTTTTTGGGTTGTTCATGGGCAAAACAACGTAAATAGGCCTCTAAGCATCAGTTGACAACTTCTATTTGGCCATCGGTTCGAGGATGGTAGAAAGTACTCATCTGCAAACGAGTTTGACTGAGACAGAACAACTCTTGCCAAAAAGAACTTAGGAAAATTGAATCTCGGTCAGAAACTATTAAACGAGGCATGCCATGGAGATGAACAACTTCCTTGCAAAAGATTCCAACCACTGTTTTAGTTGTATACGAATGAGAAAGTGGCAAAAAATGGTTGTATAAAAGACTAGTAGGAGCAAGAGTTCCATATTTGTTGCGCTGACAAGTCAAGCATTGTTGAATATGAAGCTTGACATTCTTCTTCATGTGAGGCCAATAAAAATGATCTGAAAGCCTCTTTAAAGTCTTCAAATAACCTCCATGTCCACCAATGGGAGTTTCGTGTGCTTCAACCAAAAGAGTTACACGTAAGTTGAAATTAGAAGCGATTACCAACTTGCCTTTGTAAAAGAGCTTATTGGCTGACCACTGAAAATTGGAATGTGAGGATGAATCTTTATGTAGGTCAGAGATGAGATTCTTGGTGTGATTATCCTGGAGATATGCTTCTTGCAAATCAGAATAATCTAGAGGTACAGGCATGATTAAATTAAAGAAATCAGCTTGTTGTGATTTCTGGGAGAGCACATCAGCTGTTGCATTATCCTTCCCCACTTTATATAATATAGTGAAATCAAAGGGTAGCAACTTCAAAATTAGACGTTGCTAAGAATTTATATGCTCAAGCAAGTGTTTAAGACTACTGTGATCAATCTTGACATAAAAATGATGGCTAATTAAGTAATGTTTCCAGTTTTGGACAGCAAGCACAAGAGCCAATAATTCACGATCATAAGTTGACTAGTGAACTTATTAAAGAAAGAGAGTCCCTTACTGAAATACGCTATAGGGTGCTCTTCTTGCATGAGAACAACTCCACTCCCTTCCATAGAAGCATCACATTCAATAGTGAAAAACTAATGAACATCTGGTAGCTTCAAGACTGGCACTATTGTCAATGCATCAATGAGCTTCTGAAATGCAATTTCAGCCCGTTCATTCCAGCAATGCATCCTTCTTGGTGAGATCAGTAAGTGGCTTAGCAATGACTCCGTAATTCTGCAGAAATCGTCTATAATAACCTGTAAGTCCAAGAAAACCACGAAGTTCTTTGATATTAGTTAGAGAAGGCCATTGCTGTACGGCCTCAATTTTCTCCGGGTCAACGCCAACACCTACTTATGAGATAATGTGTCCCAAAAAATTCACTTGTTGCTGGGCAAAAGTGCACTTCTTAGCATGAGCATAAAATGCATGTGAGCGTAATGAATTAAAGACCACTTCCAAATGAAACTTATGAAGATGAGGAGAGGTGTTGTAAATTAAAATATCTGTTAGCTGAAATAACGGTGAATTAGTCGCAGGTTTACCATTTCAACTGTTAGTTATAATAAGACCTATTCTTCAGC
>JANIPN010000006.1:1267251-1281626 GCA_027478595.1 Erythroxylum anguifugum
GATTCCACAGATTTTCACTTAAAGACAGCCTTTCGTTAGGAAGTTCACAAATCGACCGCCATTCCTGTTTCCTCCTTCTTAGATACCATACTGTCATTCTTGTTCATCTCCTCCTTAATCATGACTGTCATTTTTATTCAGCTCCTCCTTAGTCATTCTGGTGATTAAAAAGGAAGAGATAAACAAGAATGACAATCTGGTAACTAAGAAAGAGGAGATGAACAAGAATGGCAGTCTGGTAACTAAGATGAACAAAATTGGCCTACTTCTCCAAACGTCACTTAAAACAGCTTATTTTTATTTTAAAAAAAAACTAAATTTAATATGTATACAAAATTTTGAGTATTTATCCAATTTTTAGGATGAACATAACTAAAAAGGGGAGGCTCCTTTTATAGTTTTAGGATCCTTCTCCAAACCCACACATTTTCGATGTGGGATGAAATGAGCTAATATAATTGACCAATAGCCAACATTTTTGACCAACATAAGAATGGCAGTCTGGTGACTAAGTCTCCTCCTTCTTAGTTTCCATCCTGTCGTGTCTTGCTTCACCGCTCGCTGCCTGAACAGACGTGGAGTCCTTCCTGTTGCAGAGAAATTCACTTAAATTCGGCTTTTGGTTAGGAATTGCTCTAATCGAAGCCGCCAACACCATTGTTTCACCATCTTCTGATGAATGCCACCGAGTCTCTGGTCCTGCGATCGCGGTGGTCGGATTAGATTCGTTCGGTTGTTGATGACCCATGACGTGTTCGTGTCTCTGATCGTGACCGCTCCGGATATGAAGATATAGTTTCGGAATGCCAACGTGGGGTACGGTGGTTTTTTCTGGAGGAGTCTTCGAACCTTCAATGGTGGATCTTAGCTGAATATTACGAAAGTACCAAGTTAGCACAGCTATGAGGAAATAAACGTTAAAGTAAAGAAGTTTTATTACGTTTTGTCTCCTTTTTTTCAGTAACTCGTTAATGGCTGCCTTCTTTTCCAACTCAAGCTTCCTTTTCTCAGTCTCCTGTTTGGATTTTGCAGAAGAAGAGAAGGAGGAGGAGAAGAAGAAGATGATGATGTTCAGTCTTTTTTCAAAGATTGAAGATTAAGAAAATAATAAATATTAATTTACCGTTGCAGGTAATTTCAGAATGCCCAGTTGGGGTACGGTGCTTGGTTCTGGAGAAGTCTTTGAACCATCAATGGCGGAACTTAACTGTAATGTAAGATAGTACATAGTAGTAAGTAAGTTAACACAGCTATAAGGGAGAAAAAAAAAGGTTAAAGCAAAAAAGTTCCATTACGTTTTGTTTCTTTGCTTTTAGGAACTCGTTAATGGCTGCCTCCCTCTTCAACTCAAGCTTCCTTTTCTCAATCTCCTGTTTGGATTTCGCCGAAGAAGAAGATGGTCAGTATCTGTATCAATTTAAAGATTGAACATTAAGAAAATAATAAATTTTAATTTACCAGTACAAGAGAGTCGTTGCTCTTAGTCAGATTCTCCACGGTTTCTAGCAATTCCTCTTTCGTCTTCTTCTTCTTCTTCTTCTTCAAGAAGCCAACGAGATAATTAGATAAGTCAAACAGTACAATTACAGCATACGGAAATTTCCAAAACTTTAGAACTAAGCCACAGAAACGACGGCGTAAGCGGACAAGAAGTTGGAAAATTTAGGGAGCAAGGGTTCTGAAACAAACACGCACCTTTCTAGCTGGGGCTGTATTGTTCAAACGGTTGTGATTCAAGTCATTAGCGCCATTGCGAGGGAATGAAGTGGTCCGCGCCTCAACTCTAACGGAGGGTCGACCGGAAGTAGACGGAACTGCCTGCGTCTGAGGGGATGGTGATGACTGCGACAACGGAGCCGTTGGTGGACCGGAAGTATACGGAACTGACTGCGTCGGAGGGGGATATCTTGACGAAGACAGAGGGATTGAAGAGTTGGTCTTCTCATCTCTAACACCGATTCCACCAGAAGTAGACGGAACTGACGGCGGTGGAGTAGGTACGGTTGACGGCAACTGGGAAGACGGCTTCTTAACGGAAGTTCTTATTCGTTTGGCACCCCAAGGAGAGGAGGAAGTTTCAGTGGTCGGTTTTAATGGAACCCCGCGAGCCTCAGCTTCAACGTAAATATGGAAATCACGTAACACTGTTGCGACCTCAAGCTCTTCCTCAGTGACGTCGAAGAGAAGTGAAAAAGCGCCACCTTTAGTCCTGACGATCGGCGTTATCATTGCGCTTCTCTCACGGTGAAAAAGATAATGAAGTTGTTTTATTGTCCGGCGCGTCACTAACAAAGAAGCATCTATATCTTAGAAGAGGAGTCTACATTGAAGGAGAGGGCACCGTAATCCTAACCATGAAAGGAGTAGTAAGATTTGCATGAGGATGAGGTTTAACTTTTTCTAGTTAAGAATGGACTATTAGAGTTGCATGAGGATGGAGTTTGGTTATACACTTGAAGTAGGACTCTTTTTAGAGGATAATTTTAAATTCAATGGTAGAAAAATATTTATTTTTCACGTGACTTTTTATTTAAAAAATAATATCATATTAATACTAACGTGACATTTAATTAATGATAAATTAAACTCGTTAAATTTTTCGTCTAATTAGGATCTGTTTTGAATATTTTAAAAATATTAGGGTTCAATTTGAATACTTTAAAACGTTCAATTCTATTATATACTCTATTGTAAAATTCAAAGATCAAAATGCAATTTTTACCTATGATTGGATAAATACAATAAGCTATTAAATTGTAATTGCTCAAACCAAAAATTTTCTAAATTGATATTAGACCATTACCTAATTTTTATATGATTATAAAATTTACCAAATTCTCTTTTTCTTTATATTTGCTCAACTTTTAATTACTTTTTTCATAGTTTTTTTTTATTTTTCTTGTTCTATAAATTGATGATTAAATATTTTTTACGTCAATAAGTATTAATTATTTTCTTTTAGTACACCATCGATATAAGTTTGGATAATATGTTGGCATAAGAACGTAGTTTTAGTTATATCATTGCACTAAACAACTTATTTCTAAGTTGAGACCAAATATCCAACTTCGAACTTAATCGAATCGAATCCGAGCTCATCTAAGTGGTCAAAAGAAAGAAAATTTTGTTTCCTGAAAGTTTTCTTCATAAAGATGTCAATATACTATCCATAAGCAATCCAATGATCCCAAATTGATGGATCATGTTAGCAATTCATCTACTAAAGCAGTAAGACTTCCAAATGGATTCAATTTTCCTTTTTCAAGATGCCCTGTGTTTCTTTGTGCTTATATTAACTAAGAAATCCCGGTCAGAATCATCTTCAGAGCTTCCATCTCCAATCTTTCGTTTCTTCGACTGCTTCGATGCAACTGTACCGGTTCCGGTTATCTTCTTTTTCTGTGATACTGAAGATGTATTTGTCGATTTCCTAATGTTTTCAGTTTGTGCCCTTCTTGCAGGTGTGATTCCTTTCAATGGAGAAGTGACCTTGATTTGAGTCTTCTTCTGTTTCTTCTCATTTACTTTCTTTGCTACGTCTATTGGGAGCAAACCAGATTCCATCATCCTGCAAATATATTTAAACGGAAGCTTGAAAAATCATCCAAAACACGAGCCATTACACGATAACGATCTGAAAATAGAGTCCAATGCAAGTTGCCTCGTGCTGAAGATGTTATCTAGATCTAGCCATAGAAGATTGCACTAGTAAAGATGGAGAAAGATCTTCTACAAAAGCTCAAGTTGGGGTCAAAATCACTTCTATGAAGAATATCCATGAATATACAACTCTGCACGAGATTTGAACGTGAATACAAGACAGAGAAATAAGAAGTTAAAGGATTACGATATGGTTACAAATGGTTAATTTGCAATTGCAACTTGAAGGGTAACTACCCCTGAATCTACTCAACAACTCTTCAGAGTAACTGGTACCAAATATAAGAAGCTGAACTCAAGATTTGAACTAACAGTTCATAACAGGCAGCGCAGCACATCCAAAGAGTTTTGACTGGTACGTGTCAAGTACACAAAGAAAAGTAAACCCAGCACTCCAAGTGCTTCAGCTGTAGATAAAATAGAGTATAATGACATCTAAAATGAGACATACTTCAAACAACATTTCATCATAACAAAGCTGTTATGAAATGATCATGCCTACAGGTTGGTCTGATAACTTGGAGGAGGGGAAAGAAATAACCATTCTTCATTGCAAATGTAATTTTTAGTGGGGGCAAGGGTGGTTGACTCGTAAGTAAAGTTTGACATTATGCATTCATGACCAGTAAGGAAGACTGAAGACAGACTCTGAACTAGCCAATGCTGCAAAAATAGCAAGTGCACGAGAACGGGATGCCACTAATTGGAAAACACCAATAGAAACAAACACAAGACCACCTCAACAATCAAAAAAAGCGATTAATTGGGTATCCAGAAAACTAGTGATCCTTATGCACTAACTTCTCTACAACTTCCCACCTCAAAAATCAAGTATAAGATCTTGCTGACTTATAAGCTACAATAGACTTGTGTCATTGAGTATGGTCACTTGTCTTGTTTCAAGAACATTAGCTAAAACACCACAAAGATGGCAGGATCTTATGTCACACATCTTCAAAAACTAATCATAAACAATTGAGAGTGCACCAGGAAAAGAACATCTATGAAGAAGGGAGGGAAGGAAGCTAAACCAGTAATGAAGATAACTTCAACAGTTCAACTCAGCTTTAACTGGCTAACGCAGATACTCATTGATTTGTGAATAAACTTAAATGATGCAAAATTCTCTCATCAGATCTGTTTATCTAAACGGCCGAAAAACCATGTTGGCTTCCTGACTGCATAAAAACATGGAATTTTAGGGTTCAAGGAAGTACCACTCAATAATATTCTTTCAGGACAGATATTCAACTCCAGTTCCTAAGCTCAAAGGGTCCAAACTTTTTGTATGCATCAGAAGAAAGCCAATAAGAAGAGGAGGTAACATTATGGACATAGCATACTTATTGTGAAACAGAAGTCTCACCATATTTGAGCCATCTCACTACTTGGAACCTGCTTATACAGTGTCTCATAGAAAATCCTCAGTGGGTCTCTCTGCAATTCACAGAATGCACAAATCAATCTACAGATAATCAGAGAATAAAGGCATCACTAAAGCAAAATTGCTCAACCATATTACCTCCTCAGGAATGTCTCGTTTCTGGCCAGGCAAATCATATACCTTCCTCTCCCTTTTAACCTTGCCATTCTCTTTTGTTTTCACAGAAACCTTCTTTGCTTCCTCCTTCTGTTTCTTCTTCTTATTTAATTCCTTTAGCTCAAACCAATCCACAGAACATGAAAACAGAGAAGGAAAAAAAATCAGCAAACAAATCGATCTTGTTCAAGATTAAACACCTCAGCCCGGAAAAGAAACAAGAATAAAACAGAAAGATCCATTTGAAAACTTGAAATACCAAATTCTAAAACTTGTAAGCAAAAAGGTTATAAATAAGAATAAACACCCTAGTATTTTTGGTAGTAACACTTCTTTTGGACAGCGGTTGGTCATCATCGTCCTCTTCATCACTAAAACTCACTTCCTTCTTCACTTTTTCTGACTTGGGCTTGGATCGAGACCCCGAAGAACCCTTAACCTTAATGGGTTCATCTTTATAGTCCTCATAATCTTCTTTCTTCATCTTACCCTCCTTAGGACGAGATTTGGCAGCTAAACTTCCAGCATTTGTTGGGTTTTTCTTTCGAGCTTGAAGAATTGAACTCAAGCTCCTATCTTCCGACTCTTGCTCCGCTTTCACCGCTTCTCTCTTCACAGATTTTGCGTCTTCCGACGGCATTTTTTCCGGGAATCAAATGAAATATCCGGGAAAATCTGAATTGAAGTTTTGGAGGCAAAACTAAAAACCCCTCTTGTTCTGAAGTTCCAACTTATACAAAGAGCCCCGTTTGTGGGGTTTCGGAGATTCTAAAGCTAAAGCTTCATCATGTGACCTTCGAGGCTCAGTTTGACGCTCGTTTTCTTATCGAAACGCGACGCTATTTTATTTTCAGCCATTTTGCAAAACGACGCAGTTCTTAACTAGGTTTAAACAACAACAAAAATGGTTTTTTTTTTTTGTATAAAAGGGAAACGAACAAAGCAATTGCACAACTGGTCTAGGGAAATAGACTCCCACAAATCCTCTAAATAGGATAAGCTGACACTCAATGGGTGAGGTAGGAAAGTAGGTAACATCTGCATCAAAGTGATTGGTATAACTTGCTAGCCAGTCGACGCATCTGTTACTCTCTCGAAACACATGGCGATAAACAACAGTCCAATTTTTGGTGAACAACTCATGGATACTCCGAATAATGGAATTAAGATGTCTGGATCACCGATCGAATTCATTAGTGTCTGTTTGGATAAGCTTTTGGGAGATCAATGAACACTTTTCTTTACCACAAAGGCATTTTTTTTATAATTACTATCATCAAATAAAAATATAATGATTATAAATAATATTTTTTATTATTTATAATAATAATTACCACTAACAAATTGAATGTGACACGATATTTGATAAGAGAAAAAATGATTAAAAATAGAAACACGCATTTAAAATTATTTGAAACAAATATTATTATTATTGTTGATATTCATACTTTGTCTATGTATTAATTGGTTTATTACTTATTTCATATTTTATTTATTAAGTATTTATTATTATTATTATTTTCTATTTTATATATATGTGATTTTATAATAATTTTTCTGTTAATTAGAAATAAGGCTGCATATTATTGGACCTCACTAGCACCGTATCCTATAAATTAGCAAGATTTTTATTGATTTTAACCTATTTTACTCCCTAGGCCCTACATGCAAGAAAGTAGGATTATATTCCATTTTCCCTGTATTTCGAATATAAACAAAAAGAAATAAATACTCTTGCCATCCACCCAGTTCGATGGAGGTGAGTCCAACACATGGGTCGCTTGTGGATAGAATCAATACCTCAGAATTTATGCTAAAGCAGCCTCCCAAGCTCTTGAGACTATTAAATGCTAAAGTTGACACTCATTGCTTATGCAGGAATCCAGAGTCCTTTGAAGCTAAGAAACAGAGGAAAATGGGGTGGTTCTTTAGAGAAAGAAGAGGTCCACCATGGAAACAAGACAAGGCTGGGCAGAGCGCACACTAGCTTCTATGTCTCCACCTGCTTCGCCTTTGGTTGCCATTTTCGCGATCATCTTCACAATTGTTTATGCTTCAACTTCCGTGACATACAAGAACCAGTTGCAGAACACAGTTGTGAATTTCAAATTGTTTCTGTTATTCTTGCCTGTGTTACTTGTACTCATAGCACAGTTCGTTCACAATTGTGAAAGTTTCTTCTTTCCTAACGCAAAAGCACAGTATGGTTCGGATAATCGATCCAGGAACATGCCCTGGAGAATACTACTGTTGGTGGTGGTGCTTTTGCTGTTGGTTTCTTACCAATCATCTTTTCAGGCAATGTGGTCTCCTATTGTCAGGAGGTTTAATTAGTGTCTGGTTATAGGTGTCATGTTCTACACAGCTGGTTGATGATGAGTACAATTATGTCTTGTTGGTATATTTCTTCTAGATCCAAAGTTCCTTTTACTGTCAATTATGTAACGTTGCTTCTTCTCCAATTATGAAGGGTTGAGAAAAGGAAGTAAGATCTGGAGTAGCAGCTCGTCTCGCAAACCAAAGTTAGAATCCAAGCATTGAACCTTTGGCCAAAAATGGAGGAGAAAAAGCTTCTGACTTTAGCTCCATTATATATGCCTGTTAAGAGTCATTTAACCTTTGGCCAAAAATGGAGGAGAAAAAGCTTCTGACTTTAGCTCCATTATATATGCCTGTTAAGAGTCATTTATCTGTGCAGAGTTAATGCTTTCTTAGTCTTAAGCCTTACCTAAAACTCGATAGTTGGTAGAAGTCGCATTATGGTGAAAATACACTGATCTGTTGAGGTCCTTTTACACCATGAATGGCTTTCACAAAGTATAATTTACACAGGAGATCAGTCTCCACAAAATTGTCTGTCAAATGGTTAAATACTAAAAAGTGTCGCAAAAACAGGACGGTAAAGAAAAATGATACTGCATATTGCACCAGGAAATTGTACACTGATTCAATACTTGTCTAAAACAGTACAAATTTACAAGAAATGAAGGTGATTTAAAATTACAGAGCCAAGAGGAAGCTCAATAAGCTGTTATATAAAGGGAAAGTACAAAACCTGAACAAGAGGTTACATGGAAACGAGGGACGAATCATCTGACAGACACAGAAGCAAACAGCTTTGAAGTTGAACTGTTCTTCAATTTGGGAACTTTGAAGGCAGGAGAGAACAATTTTGGTGTCTCTGAGATGTCAATTACCTCAGTGGCTTTTCTCTTTGAACTTCTGCCAACCTAAGAAACAAGAAAAACAGGAAATATGGTTAGGATGGGTCCTGAATGTTGATCACCGGCAAAAATTTTCAAGACCAGTACCAAGAAACAAGAAAAACCTGAATGTTGTTTTTCAAACTTTTTCTCAATAGGATCCTGTAAACATATCTAATCTACCTCTGCTAGTCTCTCCTCTAGATTCTTCGAACAATCTTTCAACATAGCTACTACATATCTTTTCTCATTAGTACATTACATTCCAAAGCAACTGAAAGTGCAATATTCAGAGATGCCCTACAAATGCAAAAGCAGTCTGAAGTTATACTTCGTATGATTGACTCAAAAGTACCTTTTTTATATCTTTGGAAGGAACTTTGTCGGGTAAAGGTGACTGTTCTTTCTTCACCACAATTTTGCTCCTATCCCGGTTGCTGCATTTGATTCCTGGTTGGGAACTTTTAGGCTCTCCATTGCAGGGTTTTAACACTGGTGTAACTAGAGTATTATTAGACTTCCGCAACAACTCCAACTCCTGGGAGAGTTTGGATATCTGTTCCTTGTAATTACTTGTTTCAGCCTCCATATGATCCAGTTTAGTTTGCAATTTCTCAATTGTTTCATCCTTCTCATTGTTAGAGGCTTGAAGCGTCTCAGCATGAGCAAGAACCGTTGTGATCTTCTCGTTTGCCTTTTCAACTTCTGATTCTTTACTCTTTAATTTCGTAGTGAGGTTGCTTTCTAAAACATTATACTGATGCCATACAAAACTTTTTTCCTTCAATAAAGCAGATATCTCAGAATTCTTTTCAGATGCAAGCTTCTCATATTCAAGCCGTAGCCTGTCGACTTCAGCTTTAGAAGCAGGTGACTTTTTTTTGCTATCTCTACCACCTTTTCTGTGGTCAGAGTTCTCCGTATCTCCCTGAAAAAAATATAAGCAACCAATTAGAATACACAACACCCAAATCCATCAAATTTTAGAAACAAAAATCATGAAGTTTCAATATAAAGAAAGGCCTACTTTTAGGCTAGACATAAGACAGTGGAACCAATCCTTAAGGTCCACCAATTCATCTTCCATTAACTCTGCAATAAGGACAGAATCACATTAATTGTGTTAATCTCAAAATCAATGCTAGAAAGTAGATACACAAGTAATTCCAAGAAATTGAAAAAACAAAAAAAATTACTCAAACTGGCATATGAACGTGATGGTGTAAGAAAGTGTTTTTTAGGTTCTTTAATAGGCAATCATTGCGCATAACACAAGAGAACAAAAGAGGGAATTGTGGTTTCAAACAACTGGATCCTTCTCCCCATCTAGTCCTTCAGAACAACTACTTTTAAAGCATAGATTTGCGCAGAAGAATGGAAATTACCAGCTTTCAGATTGAAGAATTGAATGCCTTACACATAACGAAATAACACTATTTTCTCTTCAGTACAGAACAATAGTATTTGAATTCGAAAACAAAAATACCGTTGTAAGGATCCTTTTATTAAAAAATATCTAACAACAAATAGTTCCATGTTAGACACTAAAAGAAGTCATCTTTGTCTATGAATCAAATAAAGAGCGTGCAAACACGTTGATAGCATGAACTAAATACAAAGAGACGAGAAAAAAGGCTCCTACTTGATTTCAACTTGTGAAGAGAAGCATCTCTCTGCTTCAATCCCACCATCAGATCAGATTTCGAGGCCTCTAGCAACCGTTCCATTTCTTTCTCGGTCAATTGCTCCCTCATCTACACAATAAAACACTATAATTCAAGGTAATTCTTCCAAACCCCCAAAGTCTGGTCATACCTCAAAAACCCTAGTTCGAAAAGACAAAAAAGAACCAAAATTTACTGAAAAGTCTGGGCTTACTTGAAAGATGTGATCTTGGTATAGCCTAACATCGGAGACCCATCTCTCGTGTTGCATTTTTATGCGATCTTCCAGGAGTTTCCTGTCTTTGACGAGAGACTCGAGCTGTTCTTGTTGGTTCTTTAGCAGTTTAACCAAGCCATTAAATACTTTATCCCATTTTTCCCGATCTGACGAGACTTGAGGGCGTTTTCTACTAACCATTTTCGATTGTTTGAGCCAGAAGAAGAAGCAAAAGATGACGGATGAAACAAGAAGAACCAGAGAGTTTTCAAGTGTTTGAAAGCAGCGCGAGAGAGCCGACCGTTGCGATGGTAAAGGAAAGGACTTTCAACGGTCCATTTTTTAAGCATTTAACAAGAAGAACACAGACCGGCCTGCTACGACACCGTTTCGGCCCATTGTTTACATGGGCCCATAAGCAAGTTATCCTTAAACAGCCTATCCGCATTTGACAAAGTGAATTAGATACGGCAGAGAATGTTGGACATTTTTATCCTTCTCTATATATTAGATAATTATTAATTGTATTTTTTAGTTTTTAATAACTTATGAGTTAAGTTATGTAATTCGATTTTAATAAAGATAATAAAGTGGCCCAATAAATGATCTAAATTAATGGGTCAAAATTTGGGAGGAAAATGGATCCCGATTAGTGTGAACCAGACTCATATCGAGCTTGTGATGAAGAAGTCTGATATGAAAGTTATATATAAAAGTTAAGATCTCCTTCAGTTGCTTATGTAATTCGTAAGCATACGAATCTTCTGACCTGTTAAATACGCTTATGTCTTAAGAAAATTAAAGAAAGGTGTTAACCGAGTGTTGGTGATCGACTTTCGCAAAAGTCCCGGGAAGATTGGAGCTCGTTTTAGCTTCAGAAACTGCTTCAAAATTTTAGATGAAATCGAAATCAGATATTCCACATTTTTTTCATTTTTAACTCTTCCATAAAGGATTCGGATACGTAATAAGTTCTATTCTATATGTTACACTCTAATCATCTTCGTTTTAACTTTTAACCTACCGTCAATGGTCTCTTTTAGTACTCCTAGTTTGGCTATACAAAATTGTGAAGTTGACCCAAGTTTGTGTGCGTTTTATTCTGAAACGTGCAGTCCTTCTATGGCTACTAACAGCAGCATGTATAAAGACCGGTCAACCCCAAATAGCTAGGAGAGCCATAGAACTAGCTGAGACAAGTTGTCGAAGGATCTGGCCCGAATAGTACGACGGTAAGTTTAGTAGGTATGTCGGAAAACAGGCTCGTAAGTTTCAGACATGGTCAGTTTTAGGGTACTTGGTAGCCAAAATGATGCTCGAAGATCCATCTCACCTTGGTATGGTGTCCCTCGAGGAAGATGAGCAGATGAAACCTTTAGGGCATGTTTGGTAAAGAGCTGATAAGCTCTTTTTTAGCTGATTGACCCTGTTTGGCAATCAGCTGATTGTATTAGCAGTTAGCTGATAGCTGATTTGACCAGTGGATTGCATTAGTTGTTTGTCATTTGTTTGGTAAAATTAGTTGTTTAGTATTAGTTGTTTATGTGTAAAATGACTTATAAAGATATGACTTTAAAAAATATATAAAGGTATGAATATTATATATCTTAGTATTTCATTAAATATTCTTATAGTAATTTAGATTTTAAATATTTAATTCTACAAAAATTAAATTTATAACTCTAATAAAACATATAATAATAACAATAACAACAACAACAACAACAACAACAACTCAAATCCATTACTAGAATAATACTCCAAATTTGTCCCTCGTAATTCATCCATTCCAAGAAATTAGAAAAAGATGCTGATTCCTCGCAAAAAGCAATCAACTGTGAGATTTGGAAAGATATAATAGATTTTTCTATAAATTAATGAAATCAAGACATCCACATAAAACATGCATTATAAGTTGCTCTGATATTACATGTACATTGATATTCCAACAACACACACGGCCTGTTAGAAAAAAGAAACACCAATGGCTCTTCTTCAATTGCTGATGCAAAGTTCGAAACTTTTTTACCTTTCCTCATTCTTTTTGTTACTAGCAATAATGTCCCTGAAGTTTGTCTTTAGGAAGCGAAAGTTGAATTATCCACCAAGCCCTCCAAAGCTACCCTTCATCGGCAACCTCCACCAGTTTAGTTCCATGTTGCATTTGTCTCTTCAGCGTTTAGCAGAGAAGTATGGTCCTATCTTTACCTTAAAACTTAGAGAAATCCCAACAGTTGTGGGATCTTCACCTAGGTTGGTGGTGGTCGTGGGTAAGCCGGCTCCCCCGCCGCCACCAATGGCTCTCTTATGAGGTGTGTAACTCTCTTGCCTCATTTACATAAGATTCTTAAATCCCAAAAAGATCATAAGATTAGAAGCTGAGTATGGATGTTTGGTGAGTGTGAGAAAGATGGAGCAAGATGTAAACCTTAGGATTATCAACAAAAGCTTTGATCATAATCTTCGAAATCTGTATGTCAAACACAAAGAAAAAGATGGAAAAGACCGAGAGCAGAGAGCATACAGTAAAGAGGGGCAATACCGGCATAAATCAATCAGCTATCTTTAAACGCTCTAGTAAAGGAGCTGGTGAAAAAATAGATGGTTGGGTTTAATCAACCAACCCAACCAGCTCCTCGCCAAACATATAAAAAGCTTATTGATATGGGTAAAACAACTAATTTAAGTCAAACAGCCAAAAGCTAGCTGAAAAGCTGTTAACCAAACACGGTCATTGACTTATTTCAGCTTGTTGATTTTATAAAAAAGCTGTTTGAGTTGTTTGGTTATTAGCTGGTTAGGTTGGCTGATTCAACCCAACCAGCTTATTTTGAATAAGCTTCTCTAGAGGAGCGTTTGAGGATGATCAGCTGGATTTTTTTTAAAAATGTCAATGTTGCCCTCTTTACTACCGTCTCATTTTTCTCGCTGGAGGGCTGGGAGAGGAAGCGTGGTGGTTTGCTCATCACCAAGCCCGACTATAAGAAGGCGTATATGACTCTCGGTACACCTCTTTCGACTTCTCCTCGTATCTTCGCTCTCAAGGCCTTAGTTGATGAGAAAGAGAGGATGAATAAGCATTAAAAAAAATCTAGCTTTGTTGAAGAAGACGGTGGCAATGGGATGAGGAGGCTTTGGCATATGGCAGTCTGGTGCTTAGAACAATTATGATAAGGATAACCTTTTCCCAAAGCTTTTACTGCAATCTAGTATAATGGATTGTCTCTGTTCAGCTTTAGTTTCTTCTATATCTCCTTTTTTATGGAGAAGAGATGATCTCCTGATCTTTTTCCAATTGATACTCCATCCTGATATGCTCTTTTTCTTGTTGTTTACCTTGTCATATTTATGTTCCATCTTTGCCTTTACAGTCTCTAGTTCTTCCTTAAGGACCGTAATTTCTGTTTTTGTCGCTGATTGATTTGACTCTTGTTTCGAGCTGTTTCCACTTGCTATTTGCTCTTTCCCTTGCATGGATGTTTTCATTTTTACTCGCTCTGCAAACAAAACCTGCATATCCGTCTTCGACTAAATAATACATAAAGCATATAGGCAGATTATGTGCCAAATTTTTCATGAAAATTTTCATCTGCAAGGTATCTGCACAAATCACACGAGTTGGTATGCCTACATTATGGAGGTGAGGCTTGCCATTTACATAAACATTCAAGAATATTATACGCTGTATAGCTATTTTTTTAATGTCAAGATCCAGGCATTCTCAATTGATGGAACTATTAAAGAGAATGGATAAATTAATGCTTTACATGCTTATTGCAGGCAAAAAAGCCTTGGCAAATGGTGGAGTTACAGAGGAGGTCATGAATGAATTGGATATAGCCAAATGTGGAGTATTGAATGCTCAACAATGGGTGGTATGAAGGTAACTCTAAGCTACCTGTGGTGTTAAATGTTTGCAAATAAAGAGTACTTGTTTTATTAATTTATTATGGATTCATCCTCGCAACAAAGTTGTCAAACTTAATGTTTTATAACTTCATTATGTGCTATGTAAATGATAAGTGCATATTGGTCTAATTTTTATGTTTTAATTATCCTTTTTTATTCCTCTTGTTGATTCAATTATTGGG